>PVLD010005239.1:0-114682 GCA_004027595.1 Dinomys branickii
TCACGCTCACCAAGTCTGTCTCGAGCTGGTGGTGTTTATTAAGGAGGTTCGCTCCCTTGCTGCTCACCCGGTCGCCATCTTCCCCGGATCCCTCGAGTCCTGTCATTTTGATCGTGAATTATTTGATGCGCTCCATGCCACCTTTTCATTATTTCCAACTGTTACACGTTTGTCTTTGGGAAACCACAGGAACGAGTGTTTAGGGCACAGGGTTGTGTTTCTCACTGGGTCCTTTCTTGTCCGGCAGCTTCCAATTGGTCAGTCTTTCAGAAGGATCTTGTTCCTCTCTGGCTTTGACCTTTAATTTTGGCAGAGATGGTAGACCTGGCTCTCTAATCTGAAGAAATTCTGTGGCTGTAGTTTTGCTTTCTGTCCTTTCTCTTCATTTTTAAGGCCCCTGTCCAGCAGCAGAAACCCTGTAGCACAGAATAGGAACACAAGATTTGGAGTCCAGCGTTTATTTGTAGTTAAATTATAATTACAGTCCAGAATTTAATTGTAATAGAATTTATAAAGGAAAATAGAAGTCTAGAGAAAAATCTGCCTGCCCTGCCCTACTCCCCCATAGCCCACTGTTTCTCATCTTTTCTCTGACACAAGTTTCAGAACTATTAATTTCGTTCAAATTTTGTTTTGGCTTTTAAATAAGGGGTGGTTTGCAGAAAATATGAATTATGTTTTGCAGAAACAGTTATATTTTATCCTGGTAACATTTTTTATAATTTTTTTTGTGTTAGACATTTGATAGTGTTGTACTTGGAGTTTCTTTGTTTTGTTTTTTTGCATGACAGTATTGTAGAAGTTAGTTATGAATATTAAAGCCATTTAGAAAGGGCTGGGCACTCAGTACAGAAGGCAGTTGTGGCTGAAGGCACATTTACTGAAGGCCAGGCTTCAAGAAAAAGAGGAATGATTCTTCTTTGTTTTTTTTTTTGGCGGTACTGGGGATCGAACTCAGGACCCTGCGCTTGCTAGGCAGGCGCTTATTCTACTGAGCTATATCCCCAGCCCAAGAGGAATGATTCTACCTACATACTTCCTCTAAGAGTACATAGCAGTGATTGTTATCTAAATAGGCATCAATCACATTGGATGGGGACCAAACTCTCCTTAGCCCACACCTTTCAGGAGAGCCCTTGTCTTCCACCCCATGTGGGCTTGCTACATGAGTTGTTTCTGCATTTGATCCCCATTTAATCAATATTACCTAAGTAAATATACTTGTTGTACCTTCATTGGTTCACCATAGTTTTGTCCCACCTCACACCCACCCTATGTCTTCTCATTGAATCAATATTCCTAAATTACTATAGTTGTAATATTATTAGTTGACTATAGTTTTGTCCAACCTTGAACCCACCTCACCTCATGGTTTTGCTCAATAAAACATCCTTAGAAACTGGGGTTGGTGGGAAACTCACTTTCTGGCCCTTTCTGTCTCTCTTAGACAGAAGCTTTCTGTCTCTCAATAAATTCTTCCTACTCTCAACTTCCGCCATTGATCCTAAAATTGATTCCTCAATTTTAGAGAACATGAACTTTTTGTTTCAGTCACTTAGCAGGTTGGAAATTATGATATTTCCCTTGTAACACTTGGAGATCCTATATCATCCCTGTATAATTTGTCCTGTATCTTTAGCCCATTTCCTCTGGTATAAAATGTACTAGATTAATTGTATTTCTGGATGTGAAGCAGATAGGTGATAGAAGTGAAATCTCACCTGTTCTTGCTTTCTGCTTCATTTACTGCTTTTTTTTTTCTTTTTTTACTTATGGACTAGGCACCTCTCAGGTAGACCAGTGCTCAAGTCTCAGTTTGAAAAAGTAGTGGCTGAAGAGGCGTGAAGATTGGGTGTGACAGGAGGAGTGTTATTTCCCTCTGGATTTCACATCTTCACTGCCCTTGAGCTAGATAAATGTTCTCTTCTTAACAAGCAAGAATATCTGGTAGGGAAGACAGGCTATAAATAGTACCAATGTACCCTTAGCCTTTGACCACCAGACTGGTAATAAGGAAACCAAGTTGGTAACAAGGAAACCGAGCTGTCAACACTAACAAGTTCTCATTACCCTTCTGAAAAAAATTAAGTTTTATATAACTATAGGTAGTGCTTTAGTAACTGCTTGACAATGTATAGTTTTCTTGTGTATTTAAATTTAGTCATTGCTATATTGTAGGGTGAATTTAATTGTAATAGAATTTATAAAAGGAAAATGCAAGTCTAGAGAAAAAGACACTCTGCTCTTGACAGGTGATGGATGTCCCAGAAGTGCAGCTGTTGAAAATACAGGGTGGTTGAACCAAAACCACATTTGATGGAGATTCATAAAAGGAGGAAAAGAAGACAGAAAAGGAAAGGAGAAGAAAAACATGACCCTGTGCAGAAGCATGCTCTTTTTCGAAAAACTTAAAGTATTTAAGCAATAGGATGGTTGAACAATGCCAACCAAAGAAGTTTGCAACTGCGACTAAATTTTAGTTTATGCTAATGTAGGGATTAGTATTCCTGGATTATTATCTGTTGTTTAGGTGATTTTTTTGTAAGTTGTGTTTAAATCAATTTCTGCATCAGAGAAGTAACAAAATAATAAATTTTGAATGGCTGTGAACCAGTTCCTAGTCTCTATAAAGCCGTCCATTGGCTAGTTGTGTAGTTATCTCAGCATTGTGTCTCATTTAGAAAAGGAGGAGCACCTAAAGCAGAGCAGTGTCTGGCAGATACTTGTTGAATACGTAGAAGTTTGTGTGAACTCTGATAACTGCCCACTTGCAATAATCTACCTGAACGGGAAGCCACAGTTGTGATGCCCTGTGGCTTCATCACGTGATGCTGGTGTTCATGGCTCAAACTCTTGTAAAACACGTGGCAGAATGAAGACTACACCACACTAGGCACAATGAGGTAGGAGATTAGGGCTGGGAAAAATGGTTGAGCAAGGACATGTGACCTGTCAATCATAGAGACCCAGGACAGACGACTAAAAGACAGAATCCAGGAGAACTATGCGATTTCCCACACCCTGTAGGTGCAATGCATTGGACAAATTTAAAAGTGTTCTCTTCAATTCTTCGTTTATACCTGGAGCACGCCAAGCAGACCTTCCATAGGACAGTTTAAATCTGCGGTCAGGCCAAGTGAGTTTCTGACAGGACAGCTGTCCCTAACACCTTGTGCACGTGGGAGAGAAGCAGTCTAGGAATGTGAGATTCCAAATACCCCTTCATTATCCTCCTGGCTTTCGCAAGCATTGCCCTGTCCATTCTAACTCTCTAGAGTACATTTCTGCTCTCTTTAATAAATGCAAACCCTCACTATGTTTACCTCATGTCCTGTCCAATTCTTTGTTCATGATACAAAGTACTTGAAAAGAATTTCTTTTGGACCCCAAAATAAGCAGCAGTATCACTATGCATCAGAGCCAGAACCTGTAACATTTATATTGTTGGCGTTTCTTTGCATGTACCATGAAGCTGAATCACAAGATTAGAAAATAAATGGTCTTCAGCATTAACAGACAGAGGGATGATCAGCAAGATAATCTTGAAAAATTGAACAACAAAGTTTTAAAATTTTCTAAAATATTCTGGCCAGCTTCTAGGAGCAGAAATTTTTCTACTATAAAAATGCATGATAAGTTAAACTCAAAAACAGTTCATAACACAAACAATAATTGAGGAAGATCAAAGTAAGACAATGATACCACATGACAGTTACCATCTTATTTTTAATGGAGTAACAAAGATGAATTACAAGTCAGAATCTCTATAAAAATGAACTAAAGAACAGATATTTCAGAAATGGCACATACAGAAAAATTTAAGTGGCATTTATCATGTAAAATCTATTTAGGCTTGCTCTTAATAAGCAATAAAAACTAAATTACACTGAGACATCATTTCTCTTAAAAGTGGCAAAATTCACAGAGATTGATAGTGCTTTTGAGAAGTTTATGGTGAGCAGATGATTTTATACTGCAAAGGGACTAGAAAGTGGTACAGGCATAGTGGAGAGGATAATAATGAGAAAATTTTCAGGTTCATATTCTCTGAGACAGCAGCTTTAAGTCAGGACTGCACTGAGAGAGGACTGGGATAAACACGAAAAAACATGCATGTGGTTGTTCACTGTTCCTCTAGGCAACATAAAAATCCTGGCCACCACCAGGGGGAGAGCCATACTTCTGTAATCCTGGCTAATTTGGAAGTTGAGGCAGGAGGATGCTTCAGCTGAAGACTGGCAGACCAGCTCTGTCAGCATCCCAGTGTGACTGCATTTCAAATAAAAACTAAAAATAATATGGTTTGTAATTGCCCAAATTTCCATCAATAAGAGACTCATTCTGTATATTCAAAAAACAGAGTACAATAAAGATGAAAAATATTGCATTTCTCTATCTCTTCACTCTTAGGCCATAATCAAAAGAAACATTTAATGGATTCTGTTTGATGACAAAAAGCAGAAGGGAGGAAAGAAAGAAAGAGCAAAGAACAGAAAGGGGTCAGGGACGTAGCTTAGTGGTGCAACCCGGCCTGGCAAGCGTGAGGTCATGACCTCGATTCCTGGTACCAAACCAAAAACAAAAAAATAAAAGAAGGAAGGAAGAAAAAACTGAAATAGCACGATACAGTATTGAGTTTACTTCAATAAAAGGAAAACTGTTTCTTTTATGATGTTCTCTTGACCTGTATAATTTCCAGATATAAAACAACTGCAGGGCTTGTATGTATGCAGGAGAAAGAGGAGACCAGGGCTTGCCTAAGGCGCATGTCCTTCTAAGAGTGGAGAAACTCTTCCTATTGACAACCGAGGAGAATTTTCTTCATGTTTTGCAAGTTCTCAGGCTCATACCTAAACCCATTTATTACAAGTGTATCATTCCAAGGATTCATGTAGAACTTTAAAACATACAGTGACAGCCATTAAACATGTGACATAGAGCAAAAATGATGTGGTGATTGAGGGACAGGATTTTTAATTTAATTTAAGTTTAAATTTAGGATGAACAGCTATTGGACAATTCTGCTCATGTTTGGAATAAATTGAGTAATTAGATCCATTTCATCACCTGAAATATCATTCCTTGACATTCGTGAGTTGCCCAAAATTATATTTCTAGTAGAAGTAGATAATTTGGATAAAGCCTGCTGCACAGGACTGGAGCAGGGCAAGGTTTTTCTAAAATGCATGTGAAGAGAATCTGCATCGAGGTTGTACTAAGTAAGGAGGGACAATAAATGGTTGTTTTAATTGTTAATTAATACAGGATTATTTGTGATCTTTCTCACTCAAATATTGGTTTCATTTATTTTCTTTCATCTTTGGATAGGAAGACTAGACAATCAGTTAAACAGTAAGGCATGAAAAATATTTCCAGAAGAATGTGAAACAAACATTAATTGTATAACATTATTTAAGGATAATGATTGAAAAACCTAACACAATAGTTAACATGTTCCCTAGGCTGCTTCTTACACATGAAATTTTTTATTAGAATATATGGAATATTTTTTCAACAGAAATGGTCAAGCAACTCATTCAGGATATGCTTAATCACATCTTATAATATGTTCAGATACATGTGATCTTACTATTCTAATTTTACAGGAGATACTAGAGTGTGATCATTATCTACATTCATTATATAGTAAGGGGAAGGAAATGAAAAGGACAGTAAAGTGGTAAGTAAAATTCATAATATAGACAAATTGTAGAATTACCCAGAAGGTATTAAACACTTCTAACAGGACAAAGGTGAATGAAAATGCAGAGGGATGGGGAACGAAAGGCCCTGTTCATGAGTGACTGAGTAATATACACGGGTGAACATCAGTGCCACAGAAAACCAGTGCCACAGCTTTGATGTGGGTGGTATGATCATATTTTAAAGAAATACTTTCATGTACTATTCACCGAAAAGTCATTTTGCAAATAGATTTAATGAATGGTGAAAGCATACGATGCCCCATTTAATCTGCACAATAACCCTTTGAAGTTGTGCATTTTACCACTGTTTCCACATAAGCAACTCCAGGCCTGGATAATTCAGCGACAGTCCTAAAGTGGTACAGCTGAAGGCAAAGGCTGTGGTTTGAACCAAGTTTAGCATGATTCCAACACTGCTGTGTGAACAGAGGCAACATACTAGATGTCACCTCATAACTGGGAGTCCCGCTACCTGCTGAATGTAAACCTGGAGAGACAATGCAGGGAAAAGTTGGGCTTATTCAGTTTTAGCTAAATAAAAATGTATGTCACATTTTTGTTTACTGTGTTTGTCTCAGTTCCCTTTCTCTCGTGGCTGAGACAAAATATCTGATGCCCAAAATAAAGGAAGGAAAGGTTCATTTAGCTTCATTTTGTAGCGGTTTCAGTCCAAGGCAGAGGGGCACATGGCAGGGGGTAGCAGTTCACGGAGGCAGAAAACTGCAAAAGCAGCAAGAATAAAAAGGGAGGAGCAGCCGCAAGCCTCTTTCCTTCCCTCACGTTATATACAGACCGCCCCAGGGCAGGTGTAGCGCTCACACCCGAAGTCCCAGCTCTGCATCCCTGAATCAGCCGTGAACTGGAGAAGCCCGCCGCATGACGGCACGAGGCTCCGGGGGGACGTCAGACACAAACCATAACAGTGTTGGTCTGGCATTGCAACACAAGTTTAAACATCTCATGGTTTCTCGTACATGAGAAAATCAAAACATCAATAAAGAACAAAATACAAGTTAGGAAATAGGAGGTCGGGAGACATCTTTCTCAAATGGGAAGGGGATCAAGAAATCAAGGGAGAAGGAAGGGCAGGAGGGAAGGGAAACGGTGAAAATGAAAGAATTAAACTGAGATACATACAGGGACCAACCTCTCTCAGGGAATTTGAACATTTACGGCAGACGTGGACTGATAAAATATTCAACAAATTCAGTGGAAGGAGCATATGCAGATTTTAATAACCTTTTTTGACATGTTCAAATTGGCATAGACTAAAAATTCAATATTATTATCTCCTTATTCAGTTACACTTGTTTCCCTAATGTTTTCCCTATCAGTGAGTTAGGTGACGGACACTATGATGCCAACAGAAAGAGGTGTGCAATAATTTTCATCATTATGATCATACATCTTAAAGGATTTTTTATTGTAGGAAACAATTGAAACAATAACGTTTAGAAACGCTACTGAAGACAATTTATGAAAAGAATAAACCAAGCTATCACTGTATTGACATGAAAAGCCAAATGTATTCTTTTTGCCATTAATACAGCTCTCCAAGAGGCTCTAGAGTTTTGTTTACCAATTGACTGCCAGTTGGAGAAGTACCGGTCTAAACCCATAGGCAAGACAAAGAGAAAACAATGTTTTTTCAGTTTTGAGAGAGCAGGGGGTCAATTCTGCAAAACCTCTCTGACCAGCTTGAGCATTCAGCATTGAAAGTTAAAAATGAGAGGCAGCAGCATTGAAGTCAGTGGGTATTTTGCAGCTTTAGCCCTTAGAAGAGACCCTGTGCTTCTGAGCTCTGTAAGGCAGGAGAAGTGCAGGTGTACGTGTGTGTATGCGTGCAAGTGTGCGTGCATGTGTGCGTGCATGTGTGTATCTTTAAAGGAAAGATTTAGGTAAAACTTTTCTCAAATTAGAAACTTCATCTACTTCTATTTAATCATTTTGTTACTCATTGTGCATGAGAAATGAATATAAAAGTTTTTTCATTTTTTGGTGAAAGTTAGTTTGACAAACTTCGTAATACAAAGAATCTGAGATGAAAGACCTCGAATGAGGTCTTAGTGTATATTAAACATTGGAATTATTTTACATAAAGGGATTCTGTTAATCTGGATTTAATTAGTAAATGTATCATTTACTACTATACTACAATATTTTCTTTCTATTATTGAAAAAATCATTTCCAGAGTTTAATAATAATAAAAGCAACACACAATAAGGAATAAATTAGTAATATAAGAAATGAGAAGTTCTATAAAACAAGTAGGTCCATTTTTCTAATGTTTATATAGTCTTTAAAACCACCTGGAAGCTTCCAACTTGTTTTATTATATCAAACTAAGATGAAAACTTCATATTGACTCACAAAATAAACAAAACTATTTCTGATTTCCTATAATGGAGAAAATTGTCATTTTAGTAATTCTAAACATATATCACCAAACTTTCTAAAATCCATTACATTATCAAATATCTTAAAAACCCTGTTTCACTGTTAGATGCCAGTGAAAGATACCATATTAAAAATAAAATATTCTAATATCATAGGGAGAGCTTGTTAAATCAATATTAGCAGAATTAGTACTCCCAAATAAAGACTGAATGACATGTGGTAAGGATAATAATAATTATAGAAAGATACTACTTAATTTCTTTGTGAAATTTGTAGAACAAAATTCCATCTGTAATTAATAATCTCATCTTATTCAAGTGCCCTAATCAAGCTACATTTTAATATGGCATAAATTTAATTATGCCCCAAGCAGCCCTAAAGCTTTTGCAGATTGCATGACAAAATGAGCATGTTAAAAGTGTTATCTTTTCAAAATATTTCAGTTTTAGTAAAAGAGAAAAATATTACATTTTATGGGTGACATCATATATTTGCTTAATCAATGGGATTTTTAATTATTTTAAACAGTTGTCACAGTCTTTGTCACTGGGCATATCTTCAAAATCAGAAATATTCTAAAATTATGGAAATATATTATACTGGTAACATTTAGACTATTGGAAAAACTTATGCTGTGATTAAAGCTAACCCATCAATAGTTGCAATCAAATTATCCAATCATTTGAAATTCAGTATTCCACAGCTAAATAAACACCACAAATCTGTGGAAGTATTTATCTCAAATGTTGATGGCCCCAGTTTTAATATTTAGAAGATATCGGCATAATCATGGCATTTTAAAATGAGAGAAATAAAATTACTGACTAGGTAAAGGAGAGATGCAGTAATTTGCTGGGCTTTCCACAATTCGTAGGTGAAAAAGAGTAGTATTTAAAGAGCTGCAGATATTGGCAGACAAGCAGCTAGCAGAAGAAGATATCAGTCCCTGCTCCTTAGCTCAGGGAGTGACAGAAAGTTTGATATTTTGCATAATGGTCAGTGATAGAGTAATATGAGGATGACCAAGTGACCACTATACACTTAATAATGTGGAGACTGAGAGTAGCAGATCAAATCCCTCTTGGGAAAGAAAAAGTAAATCCAAGTCCAATGAGAGAGGTAAAATGAGGAATTGCAAAGCAATCAATCTTTTAATACCAGTTCCAAACCTTGTAAGTTATAATCCTCATTTTGGTTCTCTCTGAAAAAGTTAGAGTTGAAACTAATAAGATTTAATCACTGAGTAGTAAAACATGGGATACAGGATAAACTCTAGCACTAATACTAGGGCTAGTACGTTACACGTCAATATATAAAATGGGAGGAAATGGTACATTTGTAAAAATGTGCAGTTTTTTTTACCTTCTTTGTTACTGTCAAGGTAAGTATATCATAGATAAAAATTGGGCACATGTTCTGATTTATTGCAAAATAAAAAATTTTTTCTTAAGATATTTCAAGTTTTTGTTGTATGTAATTATCCTTTGCTCTATATCCCAAGACAGTTTCAATGGACCTCTTTTGCAGGTACTCAAGTTTTATGCATAATAGTATTTTCATAGACAGCAGATTTTTTTTATAACTTCCAAGAAGAAACATGGAACAACCACAAGAGAATAAAAGAAAGAAACAACAACAAAAGCAGTGTCACACCGTTGCTCTTGTTATCACACAACTATTTGGCTGTAGCTAAAGTCCATCATGTAAGACACTTCAAACCTGATTTCATCTTTCACAGTTTGGGCAAGCAGTTTTTAAGTGATGAATCTTTTCTTTATAGTTAAAATCATGATTATAAAAAGAAAAGTAACTACTAGCTAAGCAGTGCATACACATTCCTTCACACAGTATATAATCTAGTAAAAATTCCGAATCTATTTTTTGATGTTTGTCATTGGTAACCTACAAATTTCATTCCTCCCTCTGCCCCTTCTGCCCGGTGATATGGAAAGCTGCTAAGAAAGTCAGAGCTTCCTTTCCCTTGACACTGACAGGAGGGCTGAGCCGCATGTGAGACCCCTCGCCTCAGCCCTATTGAACTCCACCTTCAGACCCCTACCCGCTCCTTTTCCCTGAATTCTCAAGATATTTTTTGAAACAATTTGAGAGCAGAAAATGTCACTCTGGAGTGGTCAACATTTCCCAGATCTCTTGGGAAGTATGTGCAAACCCAAGCCAAGCTGTTGGGGATGGAGTTTCTACCCACAGTCAGCAGAGTCATAATTTGGCAAAGTGACATATTTCCATTTTACAGAACAGTAAACTTATATATGTACTGATTAAATTACTTCCTAATTTAGAACCTGAGCTTCAAATTCTAACTTGGGCTACAAGTGCAGGTCTACTAAGTAATTACAGAACTCATATTCAAATTTCATTATTTGACTATTTTACTTATACTGTCAAACCTTAGTGTAACAAATTCTGAATTTACTGAACTGAAATTAATGTGCAGCCATCATCATTAAAAAGTATGAAACAATCATCCAGTGTCAAATGTGAACAAGAACAGACAATCTCATTAAACCACATTTCTAAATTAAATATACTGTAATATAAACAAACCTAACTTAATAATGATTAACCCTTCTCTCCAAGAACTTCAAATCTTTATCTTTCAAAAGCTACATCTTCTTCCATCATTTAAAAATATATCATATAAACATATATCATATAAACATTATATCATATAAACTCAAAAATGATGATACCATGTGGCATAATGTCTCAGGAAAACAACAAACAGAAAATTAATATGTTCAGGAGGAAAATATAATATCTACTGTCCTAATAAAAATCTACAAATTTCCTCACAGGAATTAAATGAAATATAAAAGTATCTCATAGGCTTTAGATAAAAATAAGAACGGAGAGGTTTGTGAAAACTGTAGTAAGAAAATAGAAACCCTGGTGAATATCCAGAATTGAAAATATAGAATCAAACACAAAACAAAAAATCCAATTAATAATTATCCCTCAAAAGTAAAGCAGCTTGGGCACCTCTGTGCTCCATGTGACGGATGTGAAGAGGGGAAGACCCTGAGCCAAGCATCTGTAGGAATCTTGGAGGGAGCTGTGTGCCATCAGTTAAGGAAGTTACTAGAGGAAAACAAAGTGACTACGATAAGGTTACAGAGGGAGGAGAAATTTTTATATAACTATGCAATGTTTGGATATTTATATCCAAGCCTGTGTATTTACGACAGACTTTGTGACTGATCGCATAGTAGAGATAATGTGCGTGCATGTGGTGTCCCCGAGTAGGCAGTTTCTCAGCCAAACAGAAAGTAGAGACAGGGAGAGAGAGGCTGTGCTTTCCTGAGGTGCAGAGTGAAGGAGGTGAGGGAAGAAGACCAGACAGACTTAATGAACAGCTTGCCCCAAGAATCAAAGCTGCCCCGGGAAAAAAAGGGGAGAGAGAATTCCTGCCAGAATCCAAAGGAAAATGGAGAAAATAGCTTATTATGTTGATACTACAACAGGAAGGAAACATTTCCTCTAAGGCTTGGAAGTAGAAAATAATGGAGACTGTCCTAATTAATACTCATACTATCCAAATAAATTAAAAGCTATCAAAACTTTTCTCGTGTAGGCCACAGGTATAATGCTTCCAATATATATATATATATATATATATATATATATATATATAATCACAATTTGGTATATTTCAAAATATCTGATAGTCCAACTTAAAACACAAAAATAAATATTTATACAAAATATTAATAACATTTATGGACATTTATTTCATTCACAACTTATATTAATCAATTTTCTGTTACAATTATTTATCACCTTTTATTATAAGAACTTCAAGAATTCTCACAAAACACAAAAAAATGACTATGTATACAAAACATTAATAACAATTATGGGCATTTATTTCATTCACTATTATTACATTGATTAATTTTCTGTTACAACCATTTATCACATTTTATTATAAGCAGAACTGTAAGAATTCTCTTACATGTTGGACAAAAAGAAAAATTATACAAAAGTGCTATGTAATCTTTGTTAATCTTAATTATATAAAATAAAAATTATATAAAAGAATGTAATATAACCTTACTGGTAGTGCGTGCTATCATACTCAAAGCTATAATGTTGCGAGATTGATTGAATGTAATTATCTCCCATGAACTACACTCTCAAAACAGCAAGAAAAGCATGGTTAACTAGTAATATTGACACAATGATTGTCTATTATACAAATAGCATTACCTGAAAGGTATCTCATTTAGCATCTGATATTTAGTAAAATATATTCGATCACATATTTTCCATTTCAGTACAAGCACTGCGCATCAGTAACAGTGCACTGCTCTGGTGAGACGTCCATTTCCAGCGTGATCCCGCATCCACACTTGGTCAATGTTCCTTAATCCTGGAAAATGCCTTTAGGGAGAGTGGTATGAGCACTGTGTGAGAAGTTACCACCCTTAATTTACCCCAATTTTTCCTTTCTTTCTCTTTCTTTTGTTCCACAGTTAAATGCTAATCTCTGAAAATGCCCTTACAAATCACCTAACTTCTCAAACTCAAGTTGAAAAAGATCAGGTTCATGTTAAAATCACATAAGATATAATCATACACAAGATCCAACAGAATTTTGCACTCTGCAGAAATTTTTAAATACTACTTTTTTTTTTATGATGGAACCAGGGATTGACCTGAGGACCTTGTGCTTGCCAAGCAGGCGCTTATTCCCCTGAGCTATATCCCCAGTCCTAAACGCTATTTTTTCTGAAGTGGGACATGACTACAAAAGTGTCTGAAGGGAAAAATCACATAATTTCATCTGTATTTTAAATAGAACACTGGCTGCTCTGTGTGTAAAAATCTATTAACCATGACACAGTGTATACATGTGTTCTGGAAACATTACATACATGACCATCAAAAAGTGGAATTTTATGTTTTTATGTGACAGTTAAAATAAATTCAAAAATGAAAAATGAGAGAAAAGAAAATGGCTGCAGGAGACAGGAGTGGAAGAAATAAACAATTCTGAATGTGGCTGAAATGGTACGGACAGAGGGACGTGGAGGACAGGCTCCTCGTTCTAGCTCCCCAGGTGGGAGTTTAAGTAGGCATGTGAGAACTTTCCCGGCAACAGTTACCTGAGTCCGTTAAAAGAAAAAGCCCCTGTCAGTACACAGTCTAATGTTAAATATAGGCACAATGCACAATTAGGAAAATGAGAAATAGCAAACCCGACAGGACGCGAACATGTATGGCACAGGTGTATGTCAGTAAGAACTCTGACCAGTTTGACCACCCCTTTGATTTCACATATATTATTGCACTGGAACGTGATAATTATAGCATATTTTTTTAAAAAAGTGGGGAGATATAGGAAACACTCTGTGATGTAACCAAAGCCTCCCCTGCCCCAAGGATCTGAGCTAACTGACCCTGACAGCACTGTGACGCTTGTCCTCTGTTTGCCGGTCTCTAAGTGCAGAGAGTAGAAGAGGAGAGCATGGTCGCCATATATGGAGGTTTAATGGGAACCTCACTGCATTGCCTGGTGCAAGTGTTTCTTCTCCAGGACAAGAGCTCAAGGTTGAAGACAGGGAAAGGGCACATTTTCCAAACAGTGGGGAAGCAAAGTACAAAAGCGCTGTCATTTTTGCTCCTTTATTCACAGAGGGATTCTCCCCCAACCTAGGAACCAATGTTCAAGCTGACACTTGAACTTTAGCTGCAGAAGGCAATTCATTATTCTGTTAAGCATGCAGCTTCGTTATTACCTGATCTCTTATGCTTTTCACGGTTGTCCCTTGCTCTTGTGTATTACAAATAGGTCAGCTACTCTGTGCGTCCAAGATGATGTTACTGCCTAAGACACACAATTAGGAAAAGCAGTCCCATATTCAAAATGTATGTCTGACTTGTAATGATATAATGCTGCCCTTGTGGGGGTGAAAGAATTCCAGCGTAGTGAGCTTGCTTTCTCAAGGAATGATGCTGTTTCCGGGGTAGGGGTTGTTCCTCTGTGGTTGTGAGTTTAGTCAATAGACAGAGGAGGTAGCTGGACCACATATGGTGATTTCACAGCCTCTGCTTTGCCACAGAAGCAGCTCCTTTCGGTTATGCTAGCCCTGGAGGGGCCAAGGAATTGATCAGGGGGCATCAGAAACTAGGTTATGTCACACAGCTCATCACTTTCTGCCCTTTCTTTGATGAATTCTCTTTAGCAGGTTATAATCAATAGTAACTGATTTCACTCTTTTTATCTATTTCCATAGATTCTTGAACGGACCTCATTCTTAGATGTCCAATATTTCTAGCCTTTTCCCCAACTAGTCAAGTTATTTGGCATTTGTTTTCGTTATCCTAGGGCTGATATAAATAAATAATGCAGACTTCATAACGCAAACAACTGAAATTTATTTTCTCACTGTTCTGGAGACAACAAACTCAAGATCAGGCACCAGGAGGCTTTAGTTTATCTGGATGTCTCTGTATCAAAAACTAGGTTAAATAAACCTAAGCTATTGCAGGCTGATCAGGCCCACAACCTCCCAAGTGAGTGGGTGGATGAAGGCATAAATAAAAAAGGAGAAAATGGAATATGATTTCAGGGCTTCCAGGAGGGACTAATTCTTTTCCAGGTTCAATAGTCTCTGAATTAGCCAAAGACTTTTCTGGATCACCCATATGTATTAGGTTTACAAGTAAGGGAGGAGGAATACTGAAGAAAATGCAGGAATCTGGGTAGCAATCTGGGCAGGACTTGGGAATCCTTTCAAGGATTCCTCCAAGTAATATTATGTTAATTTAGAGTGCTATGTTATTTCCAGGAAGACCTTCACAGTGGGCTGAGGGCCCTGCAGCCATAGTCTCCTTGAAGTTACTAGAGGTAGGAGCCAGGTGTCCTTGGTTGCGGTCACCTTGTCCTTGAGGCGTCACAGGTCAATGCCAATACAGGCCGCAGCAGTGACAGTGACTCAGAGGTTCATTTACTATGAATCAGCTGCCCATCTGCAGACAAAGTGCCTAAGCCTCAGACAACTCCCAAGTAAATATGAAAAGCCAATTGGTTAATATTAAATCCAGCTCAGAGCCACTTTGTAATGGTCACCAACATCTCTGTCCTTGGCCAGGGGATTGGTCCTTCCTATTTCATCACTTGACTTTTTCTCTTTGCCCACAGCCTTTCAAGGTCTCTTCTTCTTCCTACAAAAGGATCAGTCAAATTGCACCTGGTTTTCATTCTAAGTCTCATTTTAACTTTAAAAACCTTTTTAAAACCATACCTTTAGGGCTGGGGATATAGCTCAGTGGAATAAGCACCTGCCTAGCAAATGCAGGGTCCTGAGTTTGATCCCCAGTACCGCCAAAAAAAAAAAAATCTTAAAAAAAAACAAAACGTACCTCTAAACATGATTACATTCTGGGGTATGTTGGGTTGGTACTTAATAGAAATTTTGAGGGGAGGTACAAAATTCAGGCCCCAATGCCGTTGTCCAGGAATTCATGTTTGTGTTAACTGTGAGTCACTTAGTTTGCATACAAAGTGCAAGACTAAGCATAACTCTAGCTACCAGAATTTTTCCTCACTGCTCTCTTTTACACCACCATTAGATTGTGCAATGACACAACCATCAATCTTTTCCAAATTGAGCAGAGAAAGAACATGTTGAACCTCCACTACCTTGAAACAAAGGCACCAATTTTCTCTTCTATCAGCAGCTCACGTAGCCATCTGAGGGCCACAGGTGTGAGCTAGTGAGCACCCTGTGATAAGGCACATATGAGTGAATGAGATACCGGGAATCTGCCCCTACAGCTTGCATTTGCATTTGGCCCTGGTTGATCCTGATCCCATAATAAGACCCACATTATATTAGGTTGCTGTTCAGTTCACCCAAACTTGCATTTTGGTGGGTCTGATATCACCTATTTCACAATGGACATTTATGGCCACTTAGATATATAATGTTCCATGGACTGAGAAATATTTCCAGTCAGTCATGACCATGTATTTGTTATTTTGTTCTGAGCCAATGCAATTTGTATACTCTGTACCTCATTATATTTGTGACTATTCCTCTGAACATATTCAAACATTGCAGCAGGCCTGGCTCTGTGGGAGTCACCCACCTTGTAAACTTGTTGAAAAGGCCATGATTTGGTTTATTTTGCTTTCATCCAGAAATGATTCATGAAATGATTCATATTACTTATCAAAAATAAAACAAAGACATGCTCTGCTAAGGTTACTCTCCTGCTTGTTGAGTCTACTTCTGTCACAATTTTCTTTATTATTAATTTACTAGTTGTATCATGAGAAAATGTCAAAGATTCCTTAATTATTAGATTAGAAGTAAACTTCATAACTCTTAGCATGAATGCAAGGCTAAATGATCCTCCAGTTGATTCATTAGACCACGCGCTAAGAATGCTCATAGAGGGAAATAAACTGAGCAGCTGCTTGGTGTTGACTCACAATCTTGTAAATAGCTGAATAGATGTTGTCCGCTTGAGAGATTAGTATTTAATCTTTACCTGGAAATTTCAATGCATTTATCCCTCAGGATAAGTTCACAGCTGTAAAATTTGAAAGACAGAGTTCTAAATAGTTCTGATAAGAAGCACTTATCCTACCTGAGACTCTTCTCATTTAAATGTGTTTACTGATTATGCTGCACAGGGGCCTGCCTCAGGCAGGGCAGTGAAAGTTCAGATCAGCTCTGAAGAAGGGCTTAATGCAAATTGCAAACAATAACAATACAATCTGATTCAATTCACTTACCAAGAAAAAAAAAATCATTAAGATAAAGCAAAGTGTGTTTCACACAAGCCATCTTTGTAACTTATTCAAAAAATAACTTGGGGCTGGGGTAGTTCATAGAGCAATTGCCTAATACTCAAAAGCACTTGTGTTTGACCCCCAGCGCAACAACAAAACAGATAGACTATAATTTATTCTGGTAGGACATGTTGGCTGTACCTGCAGTCCCTGCCCTTCGGAGGCTAAAGCAAAAGGGCTGTTGAAGTGATTTGTATCTTACTGAAAACTACCACAAAAACAACAGCAAGCGTAATTCAACTGAACCGTAACTTGAAAAGAATACAAGACAGAACAAAGGAAGGAAAAGTGTTACAAATTTAGAGAGAGATGTTCTCAATCACGTATTTTACTTCAAAACCATTTAATATAAAGTTAGGAGGATCCCTTTTTCCCCAACCCATGTTAATTCCTATCATTTTGTTCTGCAACCCTGTATCATTCTTATTGTTCTTGCTTTGTTTTGTTTTTGTCTACGTTGTTGGAATTTTGCTATTGTTCTTTATTTAAATTATTATTCTCTTTAAAATAAAAAAATTAAAAAGTGAGGATCAAGTTAATGTCATTTAAGCACATATCTATTTCAAAAACAGTAGAGGCAAAGGAAGATAATTTTCTGTATGCATCATTCTATGAACTTAGAATGCTCCTTAAGCTAGCCCAAGGAAAAGTAAAGGGCATGTGATAATGTTACCAGTCATTTATAATATCCTCTGAATTATGCTAAGTGTAGGAGAGATATATTGTACATGTCACTATCTTCATCATTATGGCTGTTTTATAGACTTTTATGAAATAATAAGTGCAATTCACAAAGAATTTAATGATTACAAGCCAGGCATTGTAGTATATACTCTTACACCTTAAATTCTAGTACTTGGGAGGTTGTGGCAGGAGGATCAGAAAGTTCAAGGCTAACTTGGACTACACAGAGCAATCCTGTCTCAAAACACCAACAAATAACAAAAAATTAATGGTTATGTTGATTATTATTTTGTACAAACAGGATTTTAGGGAAAGGCAGCATATAGGCAGGGGGAAACTAGGCTTTATTAAAAACTGATAGGGAAATTTACTAAAATTAGTTTCTACCTGGACGGGTAGCCTCTATAGTTAGAGCAATTAGAAAGCCCAGGAGGAGAGAAAAACCAGGCTGAGAGAAGCACCAGGTTAGACAACCATGACAAGAATTTTTAAGAAGAGTTAACAAAACACAAGGAAGATAAAAAAGTAAAAGATAAGAAAAATCATCCACCCTCACTCATCTGATAAAACACAAAGGAATTAAGGGGCGGTCACTTAAGGACTCTCATTTAGTACTTAAACGAGGCACACACAGATGCACGCATGCGCACACGCACAGACAGATGTGTGCATGTTCTTACCTTAACATCATTACAGTATGGCTCCACAGACACCATTTCCTCCCTACTTATTCAGTAAGTCTGAGTTACCTTCCTAACCCCCTCACTTACCCTCACAGAAGGACAGGAGGGAAAGAAACAGCCACAAAAGAGGTGGGCAGATGTACCAAGGTTAAGGTCAAGGGCACCCAGAGAACCAATCAGATGGCCACAACCTTCAGGGGCCCGCGTGGGGTGGGGTGGGAAGAGCACTAATCCTAAATGAAGGAGCCAGGGTTGAGGGCTCGGAGTATGCACTTGTGATGGCCCCTACTCTCCCAGGGTAACTGTCGATCTTCTTTTCCATCTTTTTCCAAATAAAACTTCACCAATTACTAACTTAACAACCGTGGGTTAGTTACTAAGCTCTCAGTGCTGCTTCCTTCTCATCTGTAAAACGGACCATTATTCTATCAACTGTGCGGCCTGCTTATCCTTAAATTGAAATGAATCAATACATAAACAGAAGATGTCACAGAGTCATAAGAGTCCATAAATAATTAACTATCAATGAAAAACAGACCATAAACTGTCTTAGCTTTAGAATAGAAGATATGGAATTTAGCATCAGAAAATCTACCTTTCAATGACTCAGTCAAATAGAGTACAGCGAATGAGAGAAATTATAATAAAAATAACTCCGGGGAACATTCATTTTCCCAACTCAAGAAAAATTCAACTGTCATAGTATGAAGTCTCTCCCAACACCAGAATTTGGAGGGTTTTCTTTTTGCTTTTTGAAAGTTTTTTTTTTTTTATTAGTCTGTGTCTGCAGTACATAATGATTACCTTCATCACGGGGAATTGGTTCATGAACATAGCACATCTTGATTGTTTTATTTCTCTTTCCTACTACTGCCTCCCCCAACATTTTGGCCTTAAATTTAAAAATATTCCTTCACTACAAATTCATAATAGTTTTTAAGAGCTCAATATTCCTTAGTAAAGTAAGTTGCAGGATGCATGTGCAATAGGGAAGTGCACAGAACCCTACAGAGGAGTAAATTGAGACTAGACGCACACACAGTGTGCAGTGAGGAAACGTGAATTAAAGCTCAAATCTGAATAAACAGGAGAAAGCCGCGAAACACATATCATGCTAAAGCAAGTCTTCTTGCCCTGTCTTAAGTGGAAAAGAACAAGAGGGGAACTTCTTTCCTTTAGTGTTTTATCTTTAATCTCGCAGAGCAGATAACTTTCTCATGGTAAATGAATAGTTGTGGAGTTAAAAACTTATCTCTTCGATGGCTGCATTTACAGAAAAAATTATATGTAAAGGAAGAGTTAAAGAATGTTCTCTAGAAATAACCTGTGTTAGAGGATAAACACAACATCCAGCAATTTAATTTCATAGCTTTCCAGATATGTTTCTTTGAAGCAAAAGCAAAAGAGAAAATCACAAACAAGCCAACAGTGCCAGTGGTCAAGGGAAAAGAAGGAAGACACATTTCTGACATGAGGAAGATTCGTGCAAAGTTCTGCTGATTGAGTGAGGAGACAGTCTTAGAAACTTGGATTTTTCTCAGCACTTAGGAGGCTGAGGCAGGAGGATCACCATGTGTTTCAAGCCAGCCTACGTTCCATAGTTCAAGGCCAGATCAGCTTGAACTACATGGGAGACAAAACAAAAAACAGAAGAAAATAATAAGATAAAAAAAGAAACCATGATTTTTGCATTAATGTGTACTTGTTTTAGTGTTTTAGTAAAAATGACGTCAACCTGAAAACAAACAGTGGTTAATACCTGTGTTTCAGATTAGAGAACAGGTATTATCTGGGGTAAAAATGCAGTGGTTGCACAAAGAGCAAATATCCCTAATGGCTCTGCCTAAGGGTTCTGCATTCGTAGCTCAGTGAGGGTGGCGAGAGGCAGCTTCATAAGCAGTGAAAGTATCTAGCTTTAAAAATAAAAGTTTTAGTAAAAATCTTTATCTTTCCACCAGGACAGAATACCAGGAGAGAAATGCAGACATTCTGGTTAAAGAAACATATGATCCTAGTTATCCAAACTGCCTGTTTCATATTAATATTTTGAAACATACTAAATAAGGTAAGACTTACTCTAATACTCTCAAATAGTAAAAGTTCACTAAAGGACATATTATTGCGATTGCATATCTTTGTCAATTTTTGCCTTTTTATCATCTACATTTCAACAAATTTGCTCTCATTGTTGCCATTGCATATGTCACAGGCCAGAACTACAAACCTCCTTAAAAGCTGATGAAAATGATGACCCAGCTCTCCATCCAAATGTGTTTTTATGCAAAGGGAAATATACAAACAATTTCAGGACCCCTTGGAGCAAAGCTTAAAATCCTTGCATAGGCCAGATATATTTGAAGGGTCCTTTGCTATTTTTAGAATGAAAATCACACCCATTCCAGCAGAGAAGAAGGGCTTAGGGTTAATGATAGAGCAAGCAGTGAACAGGGCATGCAGTGCTTCAGGGCTGGAAGGGACCATCACAGAGTGACTTCCCATGAATAATGCATTTTTCCCCCCTTTGGTTTGTATTTGCTGACAACTGAAGGTCTCAGAACACAGAAAAACCAACCAAGCAAACTGTAGGACTTAATTTTCTGAGACCAGAAAAGTATAAACACAACAGAAAAGGAACTAAAAATGTCAACTCAGATCAAGGAGCAACAAATTAAAGCACACACACACCATGTGCAGCTCACACTGTTACACAGTCCATAAGCTTTTTTTTTTAATTGGAGGGTGCTCTAAATATATAGTGAATATTTATCAAAAGTTATTACACTAAAAGACACATTGTCATGAGTCACCCTCAGAATACCCTCCTCACTGCAAACACACTAGTTTCCTCTTTCTTATTACTTTCTGCAGCAGCTGTGGCAGTGTACTTTCATAAGCACCTTCATGTGGTGCAATCAACAATGCAGTGAGTCCTCCTGCCCGGTGCCACCCAGTAAAAAAGCAGGGTCATAAAAGCACTACACTGTGTCCTCATCCACTTTATTCATTGTACCGAGCACTGGAAACTTCTAGCTTTCCCCAAAGTCAAAATGATCATGAATGGTAAATGTTCCCACAAATTCAGCACATCAAAGCACCCATACAGTGCAACTAAAGACTCCCCAAAATGACTTCAGAACTGCTTCAGGAAGTGGAAAAATGATGGGATAAGTATGTTTAAAGCTAGCTGGAGTATTTTGAGGAACATTAATGGTAATGTTTTCTTTCCCCCTCCCCATAATAAATTTTTCAGTGTAAACATTTACCTGGGCTGGGGATAGAGCTCAGTGGCACAGCACCTACCTGGCAAGCGTGAGGTCCTGAGTTTGATTACTGGTACCAAAACAAAACAAAACATAGTTTTATTATACTTAGAATTTGCTCACAGTTTTGATAAACCAAAGAATAATATTTCATGAATATGACATTAAATTTCAGTGTCTTTGGTAAATTATTACTGAAAAAATGTCACACACATCCCGCTATTCGTTATTTCTGTCTGCTATTGCTCTGTAACAGCTGAATTGAGTAACTGTTGAAGAGACCTTATGATCTGGCAAGGCTGAACTATTTATCTGGTTCTTTGCATAAGAAATTTTCTTACCTCTGATTTACAGTTAGGTAATAGAGTAATAATATGTGGATTAGGATGACAGATAAAGGCAGATGCACATGTTGACTTTACTTTCAGTCTTAGACTCCTACTAAGACATGTGGAATGATTGCCTTGTTTCTATCTGCATACGTAGTGGTTGGTTGATTGTGTCAATCTGAGAAGTTTAGGAGCTCAGCTAAATCAGCTCAGCAATTCTCCACGCTAGGTTGCAGAGGAACCATCCTAGGGTGAGTCATCACCTAGACGATCTAGAAGGGAGATGAGGAAGAACAGAGGGACTCTGCCTTCTTCAGAGGAGCTCCGGTCTTTGCCTTCAGCTTGGACTTCATCTCCTGGTTTCTAATGCAGACTTCTGCTTCCTCCTTGGATCCTTCAGCCTTCCAGTGTGGGCTCATCAGCCTTCCATTGCAGACCCATCAGCCTCCTGATTTGAACTTGCACGGAACGCTGCAGCGAGCTCCAGACCCTGGACTGATTCCTTCGGTCTCCAGGGTATAGACACCCTGTGCACAACTCCTCATCCAACTCTATGGCTGACCGTCCTAAGCCAAACTCGTAATTTCTTATACATTTGCATATTCTGTTTTATATTTGTTTCTCTAGTAAAACACTGATAAAATATACTAAAAAAAGTTTATGTGAACTCTATTTTCTACAGAAGCATATAATTTCTGAATTTATTGTATTTTTGGAGAGCATGTGCATATTATTATAGAAAGTTCCATTGTTCCCTTGATCTTACTTATGATGAGAGCTCTATATTACTGAGTTCTGTTACTTTAGTATGAAGATTTTTATACAGTGTAACAAACTACTGAAGTTACACACATCTAGGAAATGTAAACTAGAATTATATCACTGAAAAAGTTGAATGTATACACTCATATAAGCACCATCTAAACCTAGAAATATAAGACTACATCCAGAATCCTTTAATGTCACCTTGATCACTATTTCATCTGCAATCTAGTGTAGAACCTACCTTGATCTCTGAAAAGCAAGAAAAATTTTTGTATTTTGTATATTTTCCTTTGCAGAGCTTGCTTATTTAATTCAACATAATTCAACATATCTACGTTTCATTTTTAAAATGTTTATCTGTAGCATTCCAGCATAAGCACAGAATGCAGAAATACATATCAAAATTTATGGACTAATCATGAAATTTTGCTTGATCTCAAGTTCAGGACAATTCCCACTGTACAGGCATAGAACTGCTGGGCCATCAATATATCCATGTGTATTCTGAGTAGTTCAGTAGTTTTCCAAAATAACGCATAAATAAACACAGCCCAGAAAGATGAGAATTTTAGTTACCTCAGCTTATTGACAGTGTTTAAAATTGAAGCTTTTGAAAGAAAAGTTGCTTGAGTGGATGACAAAAGAACTCTAATTTTATTAATGCAGTTTTTTTTTATAAGAGGAACATAGTAGAAAGACTATTTAATTTTATATTTTAACATAAAACTAAAATAATCCCAAGAAGGTACTGCTGTACACTTACACACAGATTGATAGAGAAGGGTGGAGTGTAAAACCAAACCATTTGCAGTCAAGTTTCAAAAAGTACACACCTGAAACAGCGCAGAAAAGATAATCTTCCAACACACGCTGCTAGGACATCTGGGCATCTACAGGGAAATAAACGGGCCTCCATTGCTACACTGTGTTGTGTAGAAAATATCACAGACTTTAATGGGAGAAACAAAATGAAAAAACAAAAGAAACCATATGATAAGATTTTTGAACTCTATTTCTCAGCTTGAAAATGTCATAACTTTGAAGACAGAATTGTTGTAAAAATTTATCAAAAATTTTAAATTTCTCTTTGACTACAATGTTAAGAAAGTAAAATTATCCTAGAAAGAGAAAATATCTGTAAAATACTCAATTTATTAATGAAATCCCTACAATTCTCTTACCATCCAATAACATCAGTACTCAATAGAAAATATGAACTTTCTTTTGGAAATGGAGAAAACACTTAGGTAATGCATGTCAATGAATGGCGCCTGAGTCCATGACAAGATGCTGAACACTACTAGTTGTTAGAGAAATAAAAACTTAAAACATACTGGATATTAAAAGATGCCTACAGGAAGGGCTCCGATGAGAAAGATTGACATCATTGGTTGTGTGAGATCCAAAGCTGTCATGTAACCCAAAAGCTGCTCAAGAGCAAAATGGTGTACCCACCTTGGTCAGTGGAGTGGCAGTTTCTTATCAACTCAAATGAACATGTATTATTTTAATCCAATAATATAAGTGCTTGATACTTACCTATAGAGATGCAAATAACTATTCAAAGGGCAGTTTTAACACTGTTTCCTCAAAAGGAAAAAAAGAATGGATTTTCTTAAATTATGAGAAATAAATGTTGATACATCCATATGGTTTTCTGTAGACAGTAGAACTTTGAATATGTTTGAAAATGGTTACTTTGCTCTTCTTTAGTAGGTACCCCTGGATGTGATTTTGTTTTGACTCCGCACTTTGAGATCTCAGTCAGTTCTAGAGGTAAAACCTATACATGTGTTAGTTCCCCTGAGACACTTTTGCTAAGACTGTAAGTCCCACACGCTTTCCAGCATTATGCTCATGTATGCATAGCCTCTGACAGTTCATCAGAACCAACATTTACGTGTTTCTCCCTCCCTCACCTGCAGTTCCTGGTAAGCAAATCATTTGGCTCTGAGGCTTTATATTCACCTGTGTTTCTATATTTTAGAGTTAGGGTTTGTCTTGCAGTTATGGCGTTGTTGTACGTCAATTATAGGATGGGAGAGATGGAAGACAGCTGAAGTCTCCCTTATTCTCCAGGGACTTTGAGGAAACTGGAGTAAGGATAGAGCGGAGTAGGAGAGACAAGAGGCGCATCTTGAAAGACCCATTGGGCAGAGCACAAAGCTGACAGTTTGGGCTACTTTGGTGCAAGAACATAACCTATGACTTTTCCTAAGGTTAATCTTTGCTGCAGGACAGCTTGTGATTCTTAATCATACAGACCATACATTTTCAGACACTTGACATTCTAATGCACTTGCCCAGTTGTCAACTTTAGGTAAGTGATTCCATCAGACTCAGTGGTGCTGTGGTTATCATTGTCAGCTCTTACGGGCTCTTGAGTCTGTATTTCTTCCTGCCTCGCTCCTTACATCATGACGTAACATTCATAGCTTCAGAGTGACAAAGGTGGGAGAATATACATCAGAAAAGGTGTCATATGGTTCAAATCACTTTCCTTGGTCTCTGCTGAGCCTGTTGTTCAACAGTTACAAGCACGTAACTACTTAATGTCAGAGGTTTCTCCTACTTTAAATGTACCCTAATAGTTCTGTATGTTTGAAATAAATATTAAGTTTCTAAGTAAACCTAAGTTAATAGCAAAAAAATGTTATTTCTACTAGGATAACAATTTACATTTAATTGAGGCAAATCTTTAAAAAGTTTCAGTCAATAATTCTATAATAAATGAATTTATTAGCTTGAATCTATCACTACTTTTCCTCACATTAATTAATACTTTGCTACAAGTTTTACCTCCTAGATATTATTTTGTCTATGAATAAAACAAAAAAGGCCACTGAAATTAAATATGCAAGTTAAATATTACAGGAAAATAAATAAGTATGAAATTGCTGTTTGTGACAAGAATTTGGACAATTACACTATGTTCAATAACTAATTTAGCCAGGCATAGTGGGGCACATCTGTAATCCCAGCACTCAGGAGGCTGAGGCAGGAAGATCATTGCAAATTCGAGACCTGCCTGGGCTACAAAGTGAGCTCAAGGGCAGCCTGAACTGCATAGTGAGACCCTGTCTCAAAAAGACCCCCCCCAAAAAAAAATTAAAAAGAAACATAGCCGGTAATCAGAATGCTAATGGAACACATAAAAATTATATTTACATAGTATTAACGTTGCAGTGATTGATTGCTGAACACTTGAGCTGGTTTTCCATTTCCGAGGAGAGTCTCCCATTTCTCTAGCATAATTTTACCTCTGATATAATTTTCAATAGCCACGATTTTTCCAAATGGGCTTTTAAAATGACAATTAAGAAAAATTGAAATTACAGCATTGAGCAGGCTTTTCTCTGATTCACAATTATTTTAGTGCTGATCCCTAATATATATCAAATGACTAATAATTTCCATTTGTAGATGGAATGGCTGCTTTTCATATAAGAATACCAGAAGCTTTGTTCAATGTGATAATTCTAATTGCTGTAAAATTATTTTGAAAAAAGCTTAAATAAAACCATTACGACATAATGGTCAGTCTATGACTGTGTACATGAAACTTACTACAGAGCTACCTAGATCAAGCTACTCCTTTGTCCTGCCATCACTATGAGTGGAGGAGTTAATTTCTCCTGCCAGGAACTAAAAGCAGAGTCACTAGTAAGTGTCAGATATAAGAAATAACTTGGAAATTCTAGACTACAAAATATTTGGATTTTTTCAAGATAATAAAACTGAATGTAAAAACAATAAAAAAAATCAGACGGTCAAGATCCAACATTAAGCAAGCTCTCATAAGCAGAATTTCCCCATGAATCCCAGCAGCAGACTAGCAGGGCTTAACTTAGTTTGAGAGTAAGATCCCATAATGATGGTTAAGCTTACTGTGTTGAGGTTAAACTCAAGTTTATAAAAATGCAATGAAATGACTTTCTTGAATTGGAAATCGTCTTAGTTTCTCCTTGCTGGGACAAAATACCCAACATCCACACCTTGAGGAAGAGAGGTTATTTTTTGACTCAGATTTTCAGTCGATGGGTAGCCGGCTCCAAGTTAGAAACATTTGGGAGCAAGGATCTGGGTGGAAGATAGTTGGCCAACCCATGGCAACCAGGAAGCAGAGAGAGAGAAAGAGCTTGGGAGTGAGATATGCTCTTCAAAATCACACCTCCAGTACCCTGCCCTCTATAGCTTCCTGAGAGAAGGGAGCTCTGAACTTGTGGACTAACCCCTTACCCAACCACCTTTCAAACATATGAGGCTTTGGGAGTTTCTTTTATACTGAAACCATAACACATGTTTTCAACACTTAAACACTGGAGAATTTTTTAAAGGTAATGTAAAAGGTATGTACTCCTATTGTCTGTGTAAGTTGGGGATTTTTACAGATCAGTGTTAGACAACAGCTATAGGACAAAAATCCTGGTTTTATACCATTTCAGATAAGATTGTGTCTTTCCGTGCTCAGCCAGTAATTTCAAACCTTAGTACGTGTAGTTCCTGAACATTACTGGTGCTTCCCAATCAAAATTGTGGATGATGAGGCTGATCTCTGTGACTTGGGTCACACAATGAAAGGAGACTCGAGACATAAGGAGAGGGCTGATGGCCACTCTATTAAAGGGGCACACTGTCTAAATACATTATGAGAACAAAGGTGCTCTTCACTACGTAAGAACAAAAGGCATTCTGTGAGAAAAGAGTTCAAAATATAGTTCAAGGAGAGCAATGTTCTACTGGAGTTGATAGCTTGGGAACTGGAGGATAGGCTGGAATACATAGGCTTGGGGTCATTTGGGAACTGCACAGAAAATTTGCTTGCATCTTGAATTACAAGGCTGTAGCCTCCTTCCAAGTCGCCCTACATTTTCTCTGCAGAGTTCTGAGCTGGTCTATCAGGATGAGCACATCTACAGCCTAGAAGCAAAGGGCTTCATATACATATTTTCAGTGCTGGCTCACACAAGTACACACCATGTACACAGCTAGATAATGGCAGGGAAACTATTATCATTTTTCTATAGATATGTCAAGTGACTAAGCCACTTGTCTCTGAGGAACACTAAGAGCTGAAATCTTGTTGGCATAAACTCCAAACCTACTGAGAGAGAAATAAATTGATATGGATGATTTACAAGGAAACAGCTGTAAACTTTATTTGCAAAATATTTGGGCAATATACCCAGTCATCATGCAGAAATATTCCAGTAGAAACTCATTTAGTCAAATGGGAAGAGGAACTTTAATTCCAGTGAAGTAGATGTTCAGCAATGATGCTGTGTTTGATCTGAGAACAAATTTCTTATACCAGTAACACAGGAGAAATGGTGTTCAATGGGTATAATGGTGAGCATTAGTCCTAGATACCTTTTACTCAAGAATGAATGAACAGAAGCAAAATAATGAACCTCAGCTCTTCTACAAAATGTTCTGAAACAACTGGAAATCAAATGTTTTGAAGAAAACTACATTTGAAATTTATTTGTTAGAAATATAACAAGAAATAGTTCAGAATGTATCCATTTTGTTTTAATGAATCTTTTTCTTAAAAATATGAAATTCAGCAAAGAAGATGCTAGAAAGGCAGGACAAAACAAAATACATATAGGCTAATTGAAATGAAGTATGATGTTGTAGACAGCAAATAAAATGTACCAAAAGTGTGCCATAAAATACAAATCTATTTTTGTTGCTTCTCTAAACAACATTACACACTTACAAAATGAATCAGAGGTATACATCTCTCTACAGAGATACACCAACCACCTGTTTATGAATGCATGTCAGGAAAGTTAAGAAATAAAAAACTATGAAAACAAATTAAAACCAGTGATTAAATAATTCATAACCCACATAAAGGGAATGGATTTTTCCTGGGAGACACAGGAAATAAATAAACTAGAACAAAATTCAATGATAAAATAAGTAAAATCACTTCAGCTTTAAAAGGGTTTGAACCTACAATCAAATTTAATTATGGTGTTTTAGATACAATTAATTAAAACAAGAATAAAAAGGTGAAAATGTTGAACACTGACACTAAACTTCAAGTTCTAAGCATAAGGATATGCTAAAGGAGGCACTGTATATTCAGAAAATGTTGAACAATTTTTTTGAAAATATTTTTTCTTGCATACAAATGCAGACACTGATTTTATAATATAAAACAGAGGAGGTCTATCAGCTTGTTTACAATGCTATATTTGGCATGTCCTCCAAATGCCTGTATTGAACCTTAGTTTCAACCATGGCAGTATTAAGTAAAGTCTACTGGAAATTGACAAACTCATGAAGTGTTTTGATCCATTAACGCCTTATGAAAGGGTAAGTTGGAAGAAGCCGGTCTTACTGCCCTTTTGCCTCTCTGCTCTTCTACCAACAGAGAGCAAACTATTCATTCCTCCACCATGTAAGAACATAATAGGAAACCCACGCCAGACACCAACACAGATGCCTAGGTATTGGACTTTCAGGCCCCAAAATTGTAAGAAATCCATTTTTATTCTTTTATACTTTTCACAGTCTCAGGTATTTTGTTACAACAACACAAAAGGACTGGAACTTTTACTGACATGATATGTTGGAAAGCTTTTGACTTGGCACTGTGTAGGTAGTTTGCCTTGCCAAATTGTCTTGCTCTGCTTGTTAGACTAGAATACCCTTTCTCAGTAACTAATAGAAAACCAACTTCAATAGAGGAAGAGAAACTACGCTTAAAAGACTGTCTGTTTAAAGCATTCCAAAAAATTTACATTTAAATTAGCCTAAAATAAATGGTCTCTAATGAATACCTTGTTGAAAAACATGTAAACACCCTGAGCTCTTTTACCTTTATGTAATATTGAAATCCCCAATAAGACCCAAATATTCTGATTAGTTTGTTCAGTTTTCTAAAAATACCCAAATATATGCAACTGTGACAAGATTATGTTACAAAACCCAAATATGATATTTTAGATGCGTTTAAATATGCATATAACAGAATAGGATTAAGTTGATATTTAAATATTAAAACCCTGGAAATGACGCCCTCTATCTGTAAAAGTTAGAATATGTAGGTGTTCCAAACTAATGTCAATTTATCATCTGTTATTCACCGAATGCCTCTGTATTTTCTGAAGTTGAGTTTGTGAAATTATTTCTCTTGGTGTTACAGTTACCACATTAAAGCCTTTTGCTAGAAATTGTATAGAATGAACCCAGGTCCAAGTACTTGTTCTGTGAGTTCTCTTTATACATAATTTTAAAACAGTGCAAATCTTTTCACCTTTTCATATGTAAGAAATGTTTAAATTCTTGTATTTTAAAGTGATAAAATATATGTCCATTTACAATGATTCTAATATTCTTAGTTTACAGAGTTATACCTTATTTATTACTTGAAAATTATAATTACCTTAGTAGTGTCATAATTTGTCTTTACATAATGACAATGTTTACTTATAATCTAGTTTGATTGACAATATATCACAAATGTGATTAAAATATTTAGCAGTCAGGAGCCTTTCCTAAGGGCCACCATTTGTGCTACCTGTGACAGATTCTCTTTGGCTATATACAGTTTCAACAGATCCTTCTGGGAAGATTCATTCTGCAGTAATTGTGACATGGTTTTCCAGGCAGGCGCTTATTCCACTGAGCTATATCCCCAGCTCCATGGTTTTCTAATTTCTGCCTCAGGTTCTCTGCATCATGGTCAATTAATATTGACTATAACCCATACCTAATCCCAACATCTCTCTACCAGTAATGATGAATCTTTTAGAGCTTTCAGTGATAATAACCAGCTGGCGGTGGCACAAGTGCCATAGGTTTCCTATGACCAGCCCCATGCTTCTTTTGCGCTGTTTCCGCTTTGTAGGGCAGAAAGCCCGCCATGAGTTTCCAGGCAGGCAGACAATAAGATTGGATAAGTTTATTCAGTTGATTTTTATTGCCAGGGAGCAAGTGTGTAACAGGGGAAAGAAGAGTCAGAGAAGAGAGAAAGTGAGTGAAAAGGTAGGTTATTAGGCTTGTGAACGTATCATAACTGGAACCTCAGGAAATGTAAAGAAGTTCTGCAATTGACCTCACTGAAACTGAAACTCATGCATTTATCTAGTAACCTATCATGGTCCTTTACTTTGAGGTTCTACTTAACTCACATTGTAATACAGTACACAGAGCGGACAAACTAAATTCTCTGAGGACCGTGAGTTGCAATATGGCAATATATTTGTGAGTGTGTACCTTTAAGATAAAGAAACAGACTGGGGATTTGGATATCAAATTGGACTTAGAAATAGTTTCTGACATTTTGCTCTAACTCTGTATTTAAAATCCAGGAAAGATGATCTGGATCCAGTTGTACACTACTAAGGTAGCTACATACAACTTGGAAAAGAACATGATGTTTCACCAAAACTGAGGAGATATGGAATGACTTTGGCAGAATCTTAAGAAATGACTTAGAAATCTCAGGGAGTGCACACTTTTAGAATGAATACATTATATGCATTAAGCAAACCCACATGCTGAAAATACTCCATGGTAGAAGGCTGAGTTCATCTCTAATAAGGAAATAAGAAAAGAAATAGCAAGTAGTGTCCTGCCATCTTTGTGAAGTTCGAATGTAGCTGCAACTGCTATAGATCAGAGCTGGATATGGAAAGACTATATGTGCCTTGAATATTCATTCTAGAATGAAAGGGAACGATGAATTTCCAGAATGGTAAAAGATAGGTATTAATATTAGGACAATAGAAGGAAGGTATGCATCCTTATCTAAATGGGACTTATGACCACCGCATGTTCCTTTGACCCACAGTGATCTGTAGTAATTGCTAGTAGACAAGATATTCTTTGGGTACCATAAGTGCCAGTGTGAAGGTTTACACGACTGCAGCAATGAAGAACAATGACCCATTATTTGGCTTCCAGGTCTGTACCATAAGGTCTAGCAAATTAATTGAAGGAGAGTCTGCAGGCTCTGAAATGTTATCATAAAAAATATAATAAACCATCATCCAAATTCTGGAAATCTATCTTAAAATACTTATATATGTGTACAAAACTGTAGAAAAACAATCTTTTCTGGATTGTATTTAAAATGTTTCAAGAAGCAATGACTTCAGAACATTTGGTTCATTCATATATTGAACTCTTCATATTTGAGAATAAAGAAGGAAAAGGGGGGACAGAAGAAGAAGAAAAAGGAAGGAGAAGAAGTAGAAGAAGAAGCAGTAAAGGAGGGGGAGGAAGAGAAAGAAGAGGACAAGGATGTAAGAGAAAGAGAGAAGAGGAATCACATTTTTATGTGTTGATATTAAAAGAGCTGCAAAATATATAATTAATTAAAGAAAAGTAATGAGAACATATCATGTACTTTACATACAATATATAAAAATATTATATTACTATATAGATACTAGCTTAAATTCATTTTTAATGTGGCAAAAGATGTATCCCAACAGTTAATAGCATCTATCTAAAAAATGGTAAGAAGAAAGACTACAGTGTACATCAATGTTTTGATCATTTTTTTCCAAAGGTGCTGTATCCATGTCATATTTGTATAGTTGTTTAAAAAATGATATGAAGGAGCATTTAAAGGATCTTGGGATCATATTAGCTTCTCTTCTATCATATCTGTCTGCTCCTCTAAACTACCAGGAGCTATAAACAAGAGTAATTTTCATTAATCATTATGACTTTTAAAATAATATTACACACATACGGGCAATGCAAAATAAGAGTTGGATATGTTTGTATATTATATTAATAAAGTCATACTGTATGTTATTCTGTGACTTTTTCACTATTATAGTAGTAAATGCAATTGGTAGCTTTAATTCATTCATTTACAGTAAACTGATCCATTATGACTATACTCTCTCCTCCCTCTCTCCCTCCCTCTCTCTCTCTCTCTCTCTCTCTCTCTCTTTCTGTCTCTCATCCCAGAGATTGAACTCACAGACTGTTGAGCTAAATCTCCAGCTCTTTTTAATTTTGTGATGAGATCATGATAATTTCCTTAGGCTGACCTCAAATTTGTGATACTTCTGTCTCAACCTGAGCAGTAGCTGAGATCACAGGTGTATTCTATTTTATTTTATTCTAATTTATTATATTCTAATTTATAATAGTAACACAATTTTACATGTTAACAGCCCCTCTTGTGTGTATATGTATGTATATATATTTACATGTTAACAACCACATATATAAATATATATATACCTCTTGTATATACATATATGTATATATGCATACACTTGTATATATGTGCATGTACATAACTTTGTTAAAGTGAATTAACATGCAAATAATATTTATCCTTTTTTCTTTTCTTGTATTATTTTATACTGCAAAAATATGTGTATATCAGAATTTAAGACAAATTTTGTGTTATGCAAAGTAATTTCTGCATTTATGTACTTTTTCCCTACTTACCTAAATATAGAGCTGTCAGGTGAAGTTTAAGATACCCAGTTGAATGAGAGCTTCAGGTGACAAAAATACTTTAATATCTGCCTGCCTCAATTATTGGTTACATAATTACATTAAAAACAAGAGTTAATATTTAGTAAAAATTCACAATAAAAGGCCGGGGATATAGCTCAGTGATAGAACTCCTGCCTGGCAAGTGTAAAGGCCTGAGTTCAGTGCCTGTACTAAAATAATTTCACAATTATCTGAAAGTTATGTATTTATCTTTGCTAAGTTTGGTAGTATTACATGAAAATAAAAATATAGTAAAAACTAAAAACAAACCTCCTTTTGGAGAAGAAATTTCTCTGCTTTATGATACTCTAGGAAGTGTTTGTTAGACCTTTCACTTTTAGATTCACATCCTCTTGGATTGGACTTGTTTTAGGTTGTGAATTTTCATATGCTCTAGTTTTGTACTTTTGTTTTCCAAATAGCTGTGCAATTACGCTACACAATTTATGAATTCCTTTTTGTCTTTTTGAGACAGGGTCTCACTATGCAGTTCAGGCTGGCTTTGAGCTCACTTTTTAGCTCACGCTGGTCTCAAACTTGCAACAATTCTCCTGCCTCAGCCTCCCAAGTGCTGGGATTACAGGCATGCGCCACCACACTGGGCTTCAACAATTTATGAAAACAGTCATTCTTTCCCACTACACTACAGTTACACCCTGGGTTTGGTTATAATCTTCTAAAAAATTTAGGAATTTTACCTATGTTAACCTTAAATCTATAGGTCATTTTGGTAAGAAATGAAATCATTAAAATATTTATTATTCAAACCCAGAACTTGACATTACCCTGTACTCATTTATATCATTAGCTTTTCTAATTATATTTTTAAATGTTCTGTGTCTAGGTTTGAAGATTATTGGACTTAACTGTAATATTTGATCATTTTTTTGGTCTTTAAATAGGTACTTTAAAAAAAATTATCTCCACCATTATTTAAGAACTATCTTAGCACTCTTTCCATACTAGTATTTGTAAGATCTGTGATTTTTTTTCATTTTGAAACAGTGCTTCCAAGAGTCACTTAGACTGCTAGATTGGGCTCAAACATGACTGTCCTGCCTCGGCATCCCAGTACTGATATTATAGACACGCTCCATCACTGCCATCACCTGTGATTTTATGCCTAGGACATCATTTCAGTTAATAATAAACCCCATTAAAGCAAGAGACCTATATAGCTTTTAAATTATATCCACAGTGTCTATCTCAATGTGTGTCATATTGAAAGCAATGAATAAAGATTTGCTGCATTCTTTTTAGAAATTAACTAACCCTAAGTATTTGAAGATTGAGCCTCAGCTCCACTCACAGCAGCATGCTTTAGAAACACTAAGAGCAAACTTCACCATTTACATAGCAATCTTCTAGTACTTTCTGTACACTAGAAATACACTGGATATCTCAATTTCAGTTGTAAAAGGGAGAGAAAATGCTGGAAGTAATTATGCATATGACAGTTTGGTGAAATCAAATCATGAATTTGATTTGAATCCTCTCACGCCCTATTTTTGCATCCATTTCACAAATCCAGACCCTTCCTGGGGCAGGTGTCAGAGTACCTGCAAAGTCACAGGACGGGAAGCCTTCAGAACATTGGATTGGAAGGTTTTGCTTTTGATTGGCATGTATAATGCTGTATCTACTCACAAGCTGATGGGAGCTTTTGTCTTCTTATTTGTTATTCCATAGAGGGGAAAGCATCAAGGACTAACTAACATTACAAAGAATCAACTTTTGGATAAATACAAAATAAAACAAAACTGTTCTAATACATTCATCCAACGATGAAAGAGTCTATCACTTTTTCTAAGCACAATCATCTCATGTGTGTCAGAAAATCCCCGTAACTTGAGATCATGTCTTTTGTTCTTCCAATTAATTCTTAGTGTTTTCTAATATAAGCAATCAGAAGTGTATAATATATTTCAAACATTTTGTTGCTATTCTTTATCAAAGAATCAGTAAAAGAATAAATGCATGTTTTCATAATCTTAAGAGCTTATGTGATCTGCATTTTAAGGGGGATTATGCTTCATGAAAAACAACATCAAAGTGAATTGTGGGTGAGCAAACAAGAAGAAATCAGACATGTGTAAGATATTTTCTGATTTCTAAAAATAATTTAATAATTTATTCTCCTTCAAGTTTTCTGTGCATTTAATGTTGACTTGGCTGGAGTATAGGTTAAATAATTATTGATTTTTCAAACATAGTTTAGCAAAAATAATTTGTCATTGGCTGCTCTGTTTCCTATTTACTTCAAGCATGAAATAAAGCATCAGTCAGCTTGTGGGCAAACGCAGATACAAATAATATAACACACCGCTTTAATTCAAAGGCAAAATATTTATTACTCTTACACAAAGTCAATAATATCCATACTGGTGAATAAGTGCTACTGATCCAAAATCAATTTCTTAAATTACATAAAAATTTATTATTGCTCATACCTTTATACTTCTCCGTATACTATGTAAATCTTTGAAAACAATTAGCAAATCTAGAAGTACTTTGTACATCTATGAATTTTTAATGCTCCTATACACGCCATCTTTCTTCCACCGTGAAAAAATAATTTCCTTGTCTGATTTCTCTGCAAACTGTAACCTCCAACACCAAAGAGACCAATTCAGAACGTAAATAACATGTTAATTTTCACAGCCAATGAATCAGACAGTAGCGTGGATGAATGTTCAGCTGGTTTAAAGGCCTTCTAACTGCATCCGAATCTCACACCACCATTAAGCTGTGTGTGTGTGAAAATATTTTTTTAGATGACCTGGGGCTGGGAAGTTAATCGTGGAAGACCGTGGAGAATGACAAATGAATAAAAGCAGGGAATAACAGTAATGAAATTATTAGTGCATGTGGTCAAAATGTATGCATTTTTTATAATCAAATGTATTTACGGAAATTTTTTTCAATGGAACCAAATTATAATCAGAGTGGGAGATGGCACAGATGAGCCTTGGACAGAGTGAAAATCAGACTAGGGGTGGCAGATGAGCAGCAGCATCCTAGACCACAGTGATGATCCGAAAGCTTGATAGGGACCAGGGCTCTGATAAGTCAGGACCACCGAATTACACTGTTCAGAGCAAAGCAGCGTGCTCCCAAGGAACACATTCAGGTAATTTCTCACAAGAAGATAAATTGATAGCCTGGTTTGCTGTGGAAGATATGGTAAGTACTTTCACATTCTTTTGTGCTTTAATTTTACTGTATTAACAATTACAGTATAGAAATGTTGCAAAGATAATGTAGGGATCCACTGGGCTCTTTCTGTACCCCGGGAAGGGATGATGACAAGATCGAGGAAAAACTAGACAAGAGACAAAAGCTGGGAGCAGGCGGAGGTCCTCTCTCTCAGCGCAAGAGGGAAACTGCCCAGGAACGGTTGAGCGTTCACATATACCCTCAAGAGGTTGGTTAATTTTCACCTCGTTGCCCAGCAGTCAGCTACAACGGCTTGTTTTTGTGTTTCGAGGAGCTCCCGTGTTCTCGGAGCTCCCGTGTTCTCGGGGCTGGCTTCGTCCCGCACAGGTAATTGCTTTCCAGCTTCTTGTCGGGTCCCAACAAGATAACACAATGGCTCCTTCCCTGTATGTCCTCCGTCGGGCTTCGGACGATGTTAACATCTTGTATAACTATGACAAATTTGTCAAAACTAAGAAACCAACGTTTGGATATCGCTTCCAGCTGAATTCGTATTCTGCTTTCTCTGTCTCTTCTAAGTTGTCATGGTGTTAATCTTCTTCTATTAATTTATGATCTTGACAGTTTGGAAAATACTTAAGAATTCAATGACTATTTTCTCTATTGATATATTATGGAAATAGAGCTTAGAACCCAAGTCTATATTTCCACTTAGCTGATACACAATATATAAGGGGATAGAACTGGAAACGTCTAGTTAGTGTCTAGCCTTGTGTTGTAGAAATCAACAGAACAAGAAGGTATTATTTTTTAAAAAATTGATAAAGCACGTGCATACACAAGGGCTGAAGATCTTGCATGGAAAATAAAATAAAAGTCAAATTTAATACTATAAGTTTTAGTATTATATTTGGCATTCTATATGGAGTCATACCTTTTCTATATTTCCTTTGATTCCACACTGTGTTGAGAGTTCAGAGGAATTCTATGCCTCTATTAATCATTAAGTATATATTTTAAACAACTTCAGTACAACAAATCAGATTATAAACAATAGAGTTGTTTAGGAAAAGATATTGGCAATGGTGTAGAATTCTAAAAAAAGCCTTTTCTTCTGTATTTCCATAGGCAAGAAGCAATTCTTTATTTCTGGAGATTATTCTTTTAGGCATCATTTATTAAAACTGATCTTTTGAAACAATTCAAATTTGTGTAAAATTACTTTAATCTAGAATATTATTCCATTTGTCAGGTGCTGGGAGACAATGAAAACAGTATTTTGCCTTCATCCTTCTTCTGGATTCTCTTTATTCTTTAAGTCACTTGCCTCCGTTCAAACGTCATCATTACCCAAGCTTTCATCTCTTTAGAAGTATTGGTAGAAATGGATGGCACTGTCAGAAATAAAATGAACAAGACAGGTGAGGAGGTGACTACCACGGCAGTAGGAAGAGCCAATGAAGATGAAGCGTCTCGGCAGAGTGGATTCGCCATTGACGCATTTATAGAGAGGGATAAACAAGTTGCACATGCAGCGGCTTACACAGGGTCATGTTTTAAGGAGGGAGAGTGTGTCAATTGGATGAACAGGAAATGATTACCTCAGTATGTAGCTAATTTTAGGAAATGGTTCTAGTCCTAGTTAATAACTCAAGAGACCCAGAAAATCAAACTGCTTAAGGCTCAAAGGGGGAGAATCTGTGAACAGCCACATCAGCAAGTGTAAGCAAAGAGGAAAGATCTATTTTTGAATTTGTATCTATCATAAAAAATATGACCATTTTAAATCGGTGGCATATACCTGTAGTCCCAGGATTCTGGGAGGCTGGGACACAAAACAAAGTTCAAGCCCAGCAGGGGCAACTTAGTGACTTAGCAAACCCTGCCTCCTATGAAAATAACAAAATGAATGGGCTAGGGATGTAGCTCGTGTGAAGGACCCAAGTTCATTCTCAGTACAAAAAAATTAATTAATTAAAATAACGATGCTAATTTTCAAGTAATCCCATTAACTCACTTTCTATAGTCATATTTTTCAATCCATTGGATGTTTCATCACTATCTTTGCTGTGCAATATTGTATTTAAGATTGACTTAATTTCCCAAAATCATCATTAATTGTGTCCACAATGAAAAAGCAGCATGGAATCTCCAATGTATTTAGAACTGCAGCCATTAAGTCAGCAGTGTTAAGGCACAAGAATAATATTGCTCAAACATAACAATAACTTTGGTTCTTGGGGGACCTAGTGGATGTCAAAATGTCATTTCTGATGGTTAAGCCATTGTATCTACTATCACAAGAGAAGTATCTTGTTTAATTTTTAGATATCTTTCTCAATAGTTAAATTTGCCTAAATTTTACCTCGGTGTATGCTTCTTGATGTTTTCATTTGTCTGTTTAGTTTATTGGTTAGCAGAGTGAGACGTTTTTAATTTGATAATTTTCATCATAGTCTCTGGGAACGTCTACATATTATAATTTTGGGTTATGAGTAGAACAGGTTTAAAAACTTGCCAGTGCATTAATCTAAATGGTTTTACTAAAAAGAATAGTTTTGCATTTTGTGAATAATTTTGGTGATCCTACTTCCTGTAGTTTAGCTTGGTGCTGAATGCTCGAAGGGCTACATCCAAGGGTGATGTACCTTCTATGGTAGATAAGGAGCAAAGGAACTAACTCTCCATATATTATTTCCTAGGAACAGAGGAAAGCAGAGAGCACTGGGGCATGATGGGAACCCTATTGCCTAGAAACTTTCAAATGCTAGGTATCATTTTCTTTCGGACCTTTGCATTCATGTAAACAGAAAGAAAGAGTTGACTTCATGTACGTGAGAAGAATTTATTTGGGATGTGAATAAATACCAAAGAATCATTTCTCAAATACCACATTCCTCACCACAAATAAGTAAATAAATAAACACATACTTCTAATTAATCTATTTAGTATTTTATAGAGTACATTATATTTGGAAACTAGCTCAATCATTGCACAATTTATAAATCTAGAAGAAATATATTGCACATTTGAAGACTGTATCTGATGTTTAATTTTTATGGGGAAGACTATGTATACTTGGTTTAGGTAATGGTTTGTACTTTTCCTCCTGTTATATGGTGAATAGTGCAAGCTGAAAGAGCAAAATCTCATGTATGTAAAGGCAGATTGGACTTCTGTAAATTTACAACTGGGTAAAATTATTGTCAGGTACATAATTAGAATTTTTATGGAATAGTAAATCTAACACGCTATATTCCACATCAAATTTGAATTTGTAATCATCATAAGAAAATATTATACTGATATATATGTATGTATATGTGTGTGTATAAATACATAATATCTCCTGTATAGCTCCTTCCTATGTATTTCTGGTTCTTTTGTCTTGCTGACAGGGAAGAAAAGAAAAAATGGAATAAACAGCGAAAAGCAAATTAGGCTTACACTGGAAGGAAGTTAAATCTTTATCCAAGGGAAAAGGATATCTGCAAAGGGAAGGGACAGATTTTAAGGAAGATGAGGTTTAGAATAAACCATGTCAAATTGTGCATGGGATAAGAAGTTGCAAGGGAAATGCATCCAAGAATGAATTTTAAAACATGATGCTGGGTATCGGGATGAAATTCCACAGCTATACAGACTTTTTTTGCAGGAATTTGGATGAAACATTTTTTTCAAGCTTTTTGGAGTTGGATGTAAAGCGTGCTTCTTTGAATGTTTTGCACAGTCGAAAACATGAAGAGCAGAATATCTCATGTGAAGTATAGTTTACAAAACTATTTTGAAGAATTACAAGGGCAGAAACAAGCGGTATGAAGTTAGGGAGCTGTCCAGTTGCCCTGATGCAATTCACAGTTGTATTTAATACAATAAACTCTATCATAGTCCGAGATCAACCAGAAAGAGTTAGATTTTTCTTAACTACAGCATTTTGTCAAACATCTATACTGAGGGTGAAAGAACACCAGACAAATACTCACAGGCTGAGTAAGGTGGGGTGTGAATTCAAAGAACCTATTAATAGAAAAATCGGTGCTACTGATACAGATTGAAATTTCATTTACCGTGTAGGTAGATCGCACATCTCATTATTGGCCATAGGATTGTACTTTCAATAACATGCTTATATATACGGGAATATAGTTTGCAATATTGTATATTATTATATAGCAAAGTAAATATTAAAATGTAAAGTAAAGCAATCAGATACTTAAATAAATTCTGGTGAATGTGTGTTGTGTATGAAATATAGAAACTTTAAAAATTGTAGAAATATATTGATAAATGGAAATATAGTATAGTATATTTTATGCTGAAAAAAATAAATTGCACAAATAATCTGTTTTTCAACTAAAAATATAAATTGACCTTTTAATTCATTTTGGTGAAGTATAAAAATTATTTTTTATACTATAAAAATTTTTTATAATGTAAGTCCATTATAAAAATGATGGAGAAATGGAGAAATCAGAATTAAATTTTCCTATATGCTTAAAAGGATACCTATTTATTTATGTTTTTAAAATGTAGTTATTATCTGAAAGCAGGGAACTTTTATATCCCTTCAAAATGACATATCAGGGATGGGGGTATAGCTCAGTGGCATAAGCACTTGCTTGGCAAGCGCAAGGTCCTGAGTTCGATCCCTGGTACTGGAAAAAAAAAATGACATATCTATACAATTTCAATAATGAGTTAAGAGATTTCCAGTAACTCTGTTTGATAAAAATTCGCAATGTTGGGAGTTCTTTAAAAATCTTGGTGATTTCAAGTCTAATACCTGTAAAAAACATTGCAATCTTTGAGAAGTAAACAAATGAAAAGCAAAATATCTCATGATGTGCCCTATAATCCCCTTAAAATATGTACATTGTTTCTTGTGTCATACATAATAAGATCGTCATAAATGGTATTGTGTTGAAATAATATTTCCTTGACTGTAACAAAATTCAAAGTTGGCTGTATCAGGATACCCTTCTTGTACATACAGTTTGAAAGACAAAATATTCGCTATTCTCCTATTCAGGTCTGAGATATTTTAAAAATATATTTATCTGGTAAAGTAGAAATTTTAAAGTATAATATGAGCGTTACAGCAATTAGTTTACTGGGATAGATAAATAAGTGTGAAATACATATTTTAAATTTTTCTATGAATTTCAAATTGTTGGAGGATTTACTACATTGAAAAATAATGAGGTGTATATTGTAAAGAAAATAAACTCTAATCTCTTTTATGAAATTGCAATCCATAATTCAAAAATATTTTATAAGTAGCTGAGAAACCTAGAGTTCTCTGCAAAAAGTGACTTGCTTACTTGATCCAGCAGCAAATACGTAAGAAAATACTTTCTGAACTATCATCTTAAACACTAAGTAATAGTGGCATTTTTGCAACCAGATAGATACAAAATTACTCAAATGGTGTTACATCATAATCTATAAAAGAATTTGAAAACTACTAAACTGGATACTGAAATCTAAACAGAATAAATTCTATCAGTTCAAACATAAATAAAGAAAATTAAAATCAAGGTAATTTTACAGACTAGCAAAATGAGTAAATCATTGAAAGTAATAGCAATAATTTAAGAAATATTAAAGGAAAAGAAGTGAAAATCTGTAAGACAGGATTTCAATAAACCAATAGACATCAGCAGTCCAATTATCCCTTTGTTCAATCTTGCATTTTTACACCTGGTAATCTGAGCAACTTTGCTGAAGATAACAGTATTGTTATGATGTGGTCTGGGTGTCCCCCCAAAGCCTCATGCAGTTATGGGGTGGGCTTCTAGAGTTCATGACTGATTCGTGGATGTGAGTGCTACACCTGCCCTGAGATAAATAATTTGCACACAGTATAAGAGAGGGAAAGAGACCACTTGCTACCACTCCTCCATTTTTGCTCTTGTTGCTTTGCTGTTCTACCGCCATGAACTGTTGCCCTCTGCCATGTGCCACTCTGCCTTGGAGCCAACAGAGTATGGACTGAAACCTCCACAAACTTTGAACTAAATGAACTCTTCCTTCCTTAATTATGGGTGTCAGATATTTTGTCTCACCAATGAGGGTAAAGTAACTAAGACAATATGTAATTAAACAACCATTGTTAGTTTCCTCTCATTTTGGGTTTGAAATTCTATATTGTTTTTACTGTTTTTGTGTTGTTTTGTTTTTGTCTTTGTTGTTATTTTTATTTTTTTCTCTTTAAAATATATATAAAAAAGAACAGGAGGATTATGTATTCCAAACCACACCCTTTAATGGGTTTGCAGCAGTATTGAAAATGGAATTGAATTTATCTTTGATTTTTATAGCAATATCAGTGCATCATTAAGATATAGATGGGCCACAGAAACTTAGTAAAATGAATATATTATTTTTCAGACAGTAATAATATGGAATAATAATATGGAATCATGCTAAATACTATTTTATTATCATGGTTTAGATACAGATAGAGAATTCAGGGACATTTCATTCTTTTCTTGATTCCAAGGAAAATTCTTAGACTGACTCAGGGCTTATTTCTTGAGTTTAATCATGCTCAACTTGACACCTCTTTTTTTCTATTACACTTATTAACAACCTGATTTTATCTCTTCATAAATCTATACATTAAAATTTGTCTTTTGCTGCCTTCATTCCAATAGATGGTGCAATCCACTATGCTGCTGAATTATTGTATAAATGAGAGATCATTCACTTGCATTTGTTTGCCTTCTACCTTAGTGCTCACAGGAAGACTTTTCGTCTGATGTGCTCATCCTGCTCTGTGGGGCACCGCAAGAAACTCCTTCAATTTCATCCCTGTTAAGTTAGTATATAAACGTCAATTTACTTTAGCTGAAGCAGTTTTGAAATCAATAGTGAGGATTATTGTCAGAAGAAAGTATATCGTGCTAGTTCTTGCAAGAAAGTGGTTGCTTGTACCTGACATTCAGTTAACTGAATGCATCATTCTCAAGATGTTGTCTGTGAAACTTTATAATTTCCTATTGACTGCTTCCCAGTTGATATTGCTTATATTAAATTATAACACCTAGAGCTGGTTCCCAGCTACTGTTATGTTTGATTATCCACCTCAATTTTTCCAGGTTGAATGTTTCCATCTACTCATAAATATCATGAGGGGAAAAATTGAATAAAAACACATAGCAGACATAATTTAGGAGTCATGCTATCAAAAGATTTGTATGTATGCATATTCCTCTGCTAGTCTCTGAATTTTGTTCCATACATTGAACAAAAGTTTCTACAAAAATCTAATTTACGTTTTTATTTTAAAGAGAAAAGAAAACAAAATACAACAACTAAGACAAACACAAATATGTCATATAACAAAAACCTAATTTAAATCTGTCAAAGCAACTACATCGTAGGAAAAAAACAGGAAAGAATGAACATAAAGCCACTTAAAAGTTTTAAGTATTTAAAAAAATGACTTCAATTAAAAACAGTATGAAATCATTTCTGAAGAACTTTCAAAATTGTATTACAGTACTAAAGAAACAATGTGCAAAGGTGGGCACATTAAAATGCCCATTTTTAATTAAACTTTATCATGGTTTATCTAATTTGACCATCAATGAATAGTGTATTTAATCACATAGGTAAATGGTTTGGTTATTTCTCTTTCTTGTTTATTGTTTTCCTCACCATATTAAGAGATCTTCCTGAAGATTGAAGCATCATTTATGGGATATAAGCTGTCAGAAGAAATAATAATAGGGAAAAGTATGAACACATTAACTCCTATATTGGTCTCATCAGTGATGGCAAAGCTTTTAGAGCTTTCAGTGATAAATTCACCCCCTTGCAGCTCACATGCCCTAGGTTCACCACCAGTGGTCTAGATAAACACATAATGAATCTTTGAGGAGTTGATAGCATTATTTTACTGATTATTACTCAATCTAGAAAGGTAATGACATAAGACACAGGATTTTTTCTTTTTAAACTTCTCTATAATTTCTCTTTTTTAGCTTTTCTCATCTTGAGGTAAAGAGCAAATATTACCTGAATAAACAGCTGGTTCGACAATTATTTTGCTTTAAGCACTACGTTGACACAGAAAACGTGTTCCATTTGCAGTTTTCCATGAGCTACAACCCAGTATCAGTCTAAAGTCAGAAAAACAGAAGCAACTCACCACTGGATTTAGGACTAACTCTTTACATAAGTTTAATTGGCTGGGGACTGGAATTGATGGAAACTCTACAAACTGCTAGAGGAGGTGCCACTGAAGGTCACAGAAGTTGAACCAAAGTTTTTCACCTGAAGAAGAAAACTAGAGATTCTCATTCTGTGTGGAAGCTTGTAATGACTTGTACATACATATCCCCCCAAAGTTTCATGGGGTCATAGGTGGTGCTTTTCAGAAGTGGCTAGATCTAGAGTCTGTGATGACGGGATTGATTAATAGTGCAATGCTAGGATTAAGGGTACCCCAACCTGGGTGTGCGTGCTGCCCACCATCTGGCCAGGGAGGCTGTATAGAATAGAAGGGATAGAGAGAGGGCTGCTGTTGCTGCTTGCTGCGTGCTGATGCTTGCTACTTCACTCCCAGCTGTGTCCTGCCTGTGCTACTTTAGTCACGAACTGTTTCTCTGCAGTGTCACTCTGCAATGCCACCTTGTTCTGAGGGCACCCTACTATGGACTGACACCTCTACCAACTGTGAGCCAAATAAACTTTTCTTCTTTCAGTTTGAGTGTTGGGTATTTTATCACAGCAACAAGAAAAGCAAAGCAACTAACATAGAATTGATACATTCTCTAATGACTGTGGAGAAGCCCCCAAAAATGTCCATCCTGGGAGGATGAAGATAGTGAGTAATCTTCAACAGTTTGTCAGGATGCTGCCAGTAACCTAGCCTGTCTCCTCTCTCTTTCCCTTTATTCCAGCACTCATGCATCCTGAATTCCTCTCATGGGGAAATCTTGCCTGAGAAATTTACAGTGAAGGAGATTTGGAGAGGAGCAGTCTTCACTTCATAGGTGGAGGTGATGCTTAATTGACCTTCAAGGGTCCTGATTTTGTGGTCCCAGTAGTTGTTCACATCCCTATCTTTATTTTGGCTTTGACCAAAGGTAATGCCATTAAACTTCCCCAACTTGCCAGTCATTCTTCTAAGTCAAAAGTAATCATATTGCTCCCAAAGGAAGAGCTAAAATACCTTCTATACCATCCTGTTAATCTCTGGATGATTTTTCTTTTCTAGCTCAGTCACAGTTTTTTCTTTGTTTGATTGTTATTATATATTTAAACTTAAAAACTAAACTGTAAGTTCATTTATATTTCTTTATGCCTTCATAGAGTATAGAAAACTGATCAAGCAAATTGTCCTAGTATGTTAAACTAAATCCCAACATTTGCTATAAGTCCTCAACAGCAGAAGGAACCCAGACTGCTTAGCTTCTAAGGGATCCATCTTGAGTCCCTTGGAAAATGATCCTTCCCTTAGGGGCCATTGTCCCCAGTGATAACACTCTAACATTGTGAAGACAAGAAACACATTAAGGCCTACAGTGTTAACAATTGTGCTGCTGTCCACATCTTCTGAGGGTATTAAATGATGGGTATAATAGACAAAAAACCGTGTAATGCTCGTCAGTCACACAGAATACGTAACATGTGCTCTCAGATGTTGTCAAACAATGCAAAGTGCTTATTCTGCTGGTGTTTGTCTTGTAGGATCATTTCCCTGTTCTGTGAAATCACGTTAAGGTGATATATGACAAGACCTTATATAGCTTCTGACACATGATGTTGTGTACAGCTTTCTATAAGACAGGAACAAATATGAACAAATAATATGTATGTATATATATAAGAAACACAGATTCTATCATTTCAAATACAAAAACTATTGCGATAACCTGCTACACGTGACAGGTTTGTCTCCCAAGAGGGACCATTTCTTGTGGCAAATGTGCTATATGGAAATCAAATCTTGGATAGAGAAAATATATATTTTAAGTTCACCACAAAATTCTACCCATATCACCATGTCACTTTATTCAGCACATTTCCCGAAAGTATTTTCCTTCGCTCCATTAGATCCATTCTCATGTGTTTTCATCTGGCTTTCTACGCTAAGGAGCAGATGACAAAGGACAAAACCAACCAGCACTCTCCCTTTGCTTACATTGGTGGGCAGGCTGCAGGATCTGTGGGTCTGGCCTTGAGGGGTCCAGCAGGCTAACTGCATCTGTCACCTGAAGGCCACAGGCTCTTTCAGGACACAGTTTTCTCTATACATTGCTCACCCTCCACACATTTGAGAGTGTTATTCTTTTTCCACCTTAGAAACTTATCACAGTATGTTTATTTCATTGTTCTACATTTGTTTCAGAATTTTCTGTCTTTAATTTTATTAATTTTGCCTTTAATTTAATATTTATTTAGATTAACTTCCGTGGGAGGAACAGGACCATTCTGCTTGGATTAAGCAAGCTCATGCTTTGACAGAGGTAGCCATGTGACACAAGTCGGAGCAACCAGGGAAGCTCCCAAGCCCAGCCCCTTGGTTGCTTCTGAGGTTGATGAGTTTAACTCACAGTGAGAAAGTAAAAATCTTCCTTGCCATGGATTGAATGTTTGTTCTTCAGAGTCCATGTGTTGGACACCTCCACCCCCAAAACATTCTTTTAGGTGTTCAAAGTAGGATCTTTGGAATGTGAGAATATTTAGCCCTCATGAATGTGTTAATCTACTCAGATTAATGCCTTGATAGGTTATAAAAACAATGAGTGCAATATCACGAGAACGGGTCTGTTAAGAAGCCAGTTTGTCCATGTCCATGCACATGTAGTGCCCTGTACCACGTTAGGGCTCTATGGAAAGTCCTCATCTGCAGGAGGCCCTCTTGGGGCCCCACAGCTTAGGAATTTTGGCCTCCAAAGCCATGAATTAAATGAGTTTTTATTCTTTATAAATTCCCCAGTTGATGCTGTTAAGTCATAGCAGCGTAGGATGCACTAATTCATGTCTAGAGAGGTTATACCTCAGCTATAAATAAACTTGCTCATATTTTCTAGGAATTGGTACTAATTTTAGGAAATGTGAGAGAACTTGAGAATTGGACTACTGAACTAGTATGATATTAACCTGGAACAGTTAAGCTAAGACACATTAAGCCAAGAAATAGCCAGAGAAAGCCAGGGAGTATTTCAATTTCACAGATCCATTCAGAGCTGAAACTGTCCACATTTAGCTTCTTGATTTTCTGTTGTATTGGGATATGTATTCAAATTTCTTGGATAAGCTATTTAGATTTTGGTTTTGATCCCAGAATTTAACACCTGAAATTAGAATGTTGCAAGTGAAGGACTTATGCTGTGAAATTGTTTCATTTGCTGCTGGAACAAAGCAAGAAGAATTATTTTATTTTCACTCAAAATGTCCACAAACCTCATAGCAAAGCAGTTTCTTGAATTACTGCCTGTTACATCTTTGGAAATCAGACAATATATTTCTAAAGCTATAGAACAGAATAGTATCTTTTACAAATATTTATTTGTTTATCAACTATTTCATAATGATTTTGAGAAAGTGGTACACAAATAAAAACAAAAATTTCTCTCTAAAGTGGACTATAATCTGAAAAGGAATAAAATTTGTGTTCTTATATAGAGGACCTTTCTTTCGATGAACAATTTATGCTGAAAAATGCTAAAGTAATCATGCTTTCTTGAGGACTAGGAAGAGCTAAACCTCTGCTACCAAAAAAACATTTTTCTTCCACTTCATTATGATCCAGAAAATGATTTTTTGTTTCTACTCAATCAGTGAGTAGTATATACAGGTACTTGAGTGTTTTCTTCTGAATATATATATTTGTTGTTGTTGCTTTGTTTTGTTTTTTTGAGACAGGGTCTCGCCATGCGTTTAGGCTGGCCTTGAGCTCACTTTGTAGCCCAGGCTGGTCTCAAACTCATAATGATCCTCCTGCCACAGCCTCCCAAGTGGTGGAATTACAGGCGTGCACTACCATACATGGCTATTTATATAATTTAAACGCTTTAATCTCATATATTTCAGTTGAGAGGGAGAAAGGAGCCTATATAACTGGCACATTTCTAAAGAATATTTTCTCATCTTACTGAAGGTTAGTTTTTGCAGACTACCAGTTAACTGCATTTGATGATTTCAAAGGTAGAGATGAGAGAAGTAAATATTAGCATAGCCCAGCATCTTCTGTTTGATCATCACAAAGTAGTGTTCTGCTTACAAAGTTATTTTACCACTATCAACATAGAAAAAAATAATCCTAAAACTCTTCTGGTATTAACACATATTTTCTTTCTCTCCTATACTTTAGATATGGATAAAGTTTTCATTTTGATTTGGATAAATGTAAGACATCATCACTTTAAATATAATGCAATAAAAAAGACTTGCTAAACTGGAATATCAGACACAGCTGTCAGGTCAGCTGAGTCACAAGCGGCAGCTTTAGCCAAAAGATTCTGGAAGGTGCGCTCCTAAAGTGAAGCTTGTCCTTACTGTGGAGCCAGTGCTCTTTACCTCAGCAAATGATTTCAATAATTACAGCTTCCATAATTAAATCAGTCCTCATGTGTGGACGAACAAATCAAGCTCTCTTAGAGCAGATATCATTATGCATTCATTCAATTCAATATTTATCAATAATCTTCTGATTAAGTCTTGGCAATCCATGTAAGGCTGACTACACTAACAAGCCACTCCATATTCTACAGAAAATTATGGTCAGTATTCTGCTCTCCCACACTAGCATTCAGTTTTGTTTATATAACTATTCCTCTGACAGATTGTCTATTCTTGTCTTGGTGAAATTGAGGTTTTGATTCCTCAAACTGAAGGCTCTCACTTAAACGGTGGAACCATCACAAAGCAGCCAGCACAGATGTCTCCTAGAGCAGAGATACCTATCACTTCCTTCCTCCAATGCACAATGAATACACACTCATCTCTTGCGTACCTCCGCTTACGTTCTCATCACACCCCTGCAAAGACATGTTGTGGCAGCCCCACCTTCAGGAATGAGCACTTCCTCGGATTAATTCGCATAAACTATGTCCCCAAGATCTTCTATGTGAATATGGCTTGGCAAAGAAATATATGCCAAGCTCCTGCAAAAAGCTCCCAATTCTGTTAGATACACATTTGGATATAGTTATGAAATGTATCTACAGATTCTGTAGTTGATATTTGCTAGCCTGACTACTACACTGACCATGTGAAGCTTAGAAAAAGAAACTGTGACTATGTAAGTTACAACTTTTTCACAATTTAAGTTTATTTGCAATTAAAAGTGAAAAGGTATCTGCAAATTCTAAGCATCATTTCAAATATTACAGCCAAATTCTGTGGCAGAATATGTATGTGTATATGAATATATGTATAAATAAATGTATCTAATATACCTATGTCTTAATGCACATTTTGCTAAACTTTATCATCTATGATGTTTCCTCTGAAGTTTATTTATAAAGTAAAAAAGTGCTATTCTTGCAGAGTATAGGCAGTCTTGCTCTGGAGAGATGAGACAAAGAGAGAGAGACAGAGAGAGACAGAAAGAGAAAGAGAGAGAGATTTTTAGCATTTGATGATTTGAATGAAGCAGACACTTCCACAGTGTCTGAATCCAGATAACCAATGTTTCAGTGAATGTGCAGTTATGAAGTATTGTGCCCAGTTTTACTCTCATAAACCAGAGGTGTTTCCTGTGAGCATACTCACGAGTTAGATGAGTTCAATATGACACTGGATATGTTTCTTAATCAAGGAAAATGATCCAAGTTTTACATACCATAGAGAAGCTATTTAAGACTAAACTATATAGATTTTAGAATTTTTTACAGATTCCAGAATGAAATAATTTCACTTTAAGTAATATATTAAAATATGAGTTAATTAGATAATTTCTCATAGGTTATCATACTCAAATAAATTGAATTTTAGAAACATAGAGATTTGTCCCAATTGCAATTTGGCAAAACTTGAACAAATAACACTTTTCCAGAAGATTACCCCCAAAACAGAACAAAACAAAAAGGCTTAAAACAAGATAAAGATATCAGAGATCAGATGTTCAAAGATCTTCTTAAAATTCATTGTGGATTTCCAAACTCAGTGCCTTCTCCCACTCGAACTAATAATTGTGTGTTTTGGTAGTAGAAAATCATGTTTCTCTGAACCAAATAAAGTGAAGGTTCTAGGTCTCTGAAGTAAGAAGTCCTGTGCCCTGTGCATCTCCCTGAATACATCTCTAAAATCAGACGGAATGTGCACAGCAGCTATTGGAAGGCTCTGAAAAACAGAAAGCAGCAAGCGAAGTGAGAAGGAAGACTAGAACTCAAGGCATCACTGAAACAGAGGTGAGATGCCTTTTTACCTGGCCTGTGCCCCCAGGATGGATTGAACACAGCTGCATAGTTGAGAGTGTCTCTGGACCCAGAGAAAGTGGCAAGGATGCTCTTCCAGCTGTGATTTAGGGAGAGAAGCAAAGGTCTGTAATATTCACAGAAATCTTCTGTTTGCCGCTTTTCTGTTCAGCACCCAAACTAGTGTGTGTTGTGGAGGGAGCAACAGGACAGAAGATGAGGCGCTGCTGTAACTAAACTCTCAAGGGGGGGGGGCGCTTCCTCATGGTCCCAAGAGGACGGGGACATCTGTGCTGTGACTGTGTGGTATTGCATGTCTCTGTCCTCTTGCTTCATTGCCGTGCAGTGGCACAAATGGGGCAAATCCATGGCAGATTCTCATAAATGAAATCCCAGCTCTGGCCAAGAATGGAAACAAAGAAGGCTTTGCGGTCTTCTAGTGTCTGGAGGTCATGTAGAGAGACAAATGGGACACAGTTAGACCACAAGCTTATGAACTCCCAAGCTCACTCCTGCAATGGGCATATGTGAGTCTCATGTACGTGTCATGCAGAAAGACTTTGAAAGCTGAACCGTGATATAAAACATTGCCAAGAATCTCACATTAGCAGTGGGTGTGGAACAGATGAGACAGCTCTGAACAGCCCTGAAAGATTTAAAAACAACACTTCCGCTGACCTACAGTTCACATTGCCTGAATTGACTAGGTTGATTTTATGTCAAAATAATAAACATGCCAACTCACTCCATAGAATTTTAAAAAGACACCGAATCTCTTAATAAACTACTCAAAACAAACAGCAGGCAAATCAAAATTTCTTGGCTTCTGAAGAAAGAAAATTATGAACTCATATAGGAACAAACAATGAACAGACACTGAGTTTGAGGCAACAGAAATGTTACATTTGAGAAAGACATTAAAATCAGCACTTTGTAAAAATATCCCAGCCAATAAACAAACACTCTTGAACTGAATGAAAAAATAGCTAGATGTACAGAGTGTATTTACAGAAAACAGGGAAAACTTAACAGGATAGCAATTAATAGTGACCATAGGAATACTTATGTATTCTTTTTTTTTTTTTTTTTTTTTTGCGGTACTGGGGATCGAACTCAGGACCCTGTGCTTGCTAGGCAGGCACTTATTCCACTGAGCTATATCCCCAGCCTACTCATGTACTCAAATTTATCAAATTTGTGTAACTTCAAAATGTGCAATTTACAACAACTACAACTCAGCAAGTCTGCTGACTAGGATAAAAATAGGAAAAAAGAACAAACTCAGGAAAGCAAAAAGAAAACATAATAAATAACATACAAATGAGCAAGTAGTATTTTTAAAATTCATCAACTAAAATAATGATAAGAGTTTTACCACTCAAATTACCCGTCAATAAAGCTTCCAGTAGTCAATGAAATGATTTTGCATTTGGCCTTATTTCAAACAGAAATATGCCTAATCTCAGAAATTATATAATTTTATCAATGCCTCCTTAATACTGCCTACACATAATATAAATCCATATGTGTTACAGGGATAAATATGAGTACCATGAAAATAATTACTTCATGACAATACTTAAAAAGTTATGAAGGTTTCCTTCCATGAGAATCCTTCCCTCGCTTTGCCAGTGCTCTGTTAACAAATTCCTTTCAGTCTACTGATTACATGACATTTTCTCAAATTTGTATCAGTGAAATTACGCTATATATATATATATATTGTGTGTCTTTTTGTTCTTGTATCTTTACCGTAGCCCAGAAATTAGACATCCTCCATTGCTATCAAATTAAATACTCTTAGACTTGAATTCAAGTTGAACCAATTCTTGAAATGCCAATAGCTTTCCACAGTCTATGAAAGAAAAGACAAATTCTGTGTAGTCATCAAATATTCTATAATCAAACATTACTGTATCTTTTTGGCTTAATCTGTATGTCTCTGTGTGCACCTCTTTCATCTTTTCTGAAATCGGTAGTATCTATATTTCTTTCTCTTACTGTATGTGGACTGTTTCCATTGAAACTGTTGAGCTCAGTGGTCACATTTGCTATATTGTCTCTAACCCCACTTTTCAGTAGTCAACAAGACCCATATTGTCATGATACTAATTGTATTATAATTGTTTCATTTATTAAATGTGTTGCTAAATGAATGATTAACTTCTTGAGAGTAGAGATAAGTTTGTCATTTACTTCCAATGGATTAGTATAGGACCTAGTTTATAAGTGTTCCCTATAAGTTCATATTAAACAAACACATGAAGGAAAAAACCATACAGATGATGTGTCTTTCTAAGTTCTATTTCTGACACAAGATGTGGTGGGATGCACAAAGGCTAGATTACCAATGGAGTTTCTACATTCATCCATTTCCATTGTGATGTTCACAGTATCAGCTGGAGAATCAGCTGGGGTCCTATCTCTGACGTCCTCACAATGCCTTCAAAACACTCTACTGTTGTATAATTAAAATGCAATGCATTTCTCTCGCTAAAGTACAAAATCACTAGCTTTTAGTATATTTAAATTATTATGTAAACATTACCAAATTTTAAACCATGTTTACTATTCAAAAAGGAAATTTCAACACATTTTCAACCTCTTTTTGACCAGTTGTTAACAACCACTGATCAACTTAGTGTTTCTATAAAGTTTACCACTCTAGATATTTATAGAAGTATAATTATAAATATGTGCTCTTTTTGTGACTGAGTTTTATCAGTGAGCATAACACCTTCAAATTTCATCCATGTGTAGCACATATCAGTATCTCATTCTTTTGTTTAGATGGATACAATTCCATTTTATAGATATACACTATTTATCCATTCATCAGTTGATGAACATTTGTCTCAATTCCACCTTTTGTATACTAAGAAAGGTTTTACTCAAACATTTACTTATGTGTTTTTGTAAAGATGTTTTTCTCTTGACTGTAACGCTAGATGCAGCACATCCGTGTCATAAGGGAACTAGGGATATAACCACTGGGTAAACCAATACACTGTATTCCAAAGTGGCCACACCTTTTAAAATTTCTGTTCATGATATACGCGTTCTGTTTCTCCATTTTATTACTTGATGTTTTATTCTAGCAAATTCAATGTTCAAAGTTTAGGAAACACATTGGGGAGGTTAGAATTACTCTTGGAAATTGATAAAGTTAGGATTTAAAAAGAAAGAATTGCAATTAGTTTTCTGCAACTACTGAAATGTCATTGATAAAAAGAGCAATTTCAGATGCCTCATTCAGCCAAAAATCTAAATTTTAGCTTTCAGGATCTATGTTTTTGAAGTCAAGAACACACCTAATTCAGAATTATCCATTTAGGAAGTAGTTCATGTGGACTTTATAGCATGATGTGACAGCCAACATTTTATTTGTGGATGCATAACATTTTTGAACCTTATAGTAACAGAGTTTCATATTTTCTATCTTTTCCATTATGTACTCCACAAAACTTGTAATTGGTGACTCTTTTGCTTCTGAAATCCAACGTTCTGCCTTTTGTTTCATGCAACTGATAAAGATTTGAAGGCAATCAGTTTGGCACTGCAGATTTGATTCTTTAGCAAAAGTAGTTATACAAATGCTATTACCCAGAATGCAATGTCCCTGGTGTAGAGCAGTCTTGTGGACACCCAAGTCTTCCTCAAAATCTGTGTATGACCTAATATTAACATACTCTTATTGGATTTTGATGTTCTTCATCCTGATTGACATTCTTTCAAAGTATTTTTCAATTTATTTCAATATACATGTAAAACAAAAAAGGACACAAACACATATACAAATGATTTCTTTCTTTCCTCATACCCTTTCTTATTATTTTTATATAATTCTAAAATTATAATATTAGAGAAATTATAAAAATGTGCTTAAATATATCAAAAAACCAATTTTATTTTATATTTAATTTCAATGATACACTCTAAATTTTTTATTTTGTTTCTATCAGTGCCTGAAATTCATACTGAGTGTGTAAATAGATATCTCACTGTATGATTCTTGATTATCTTGTATTGCTTTTGAATTATGACTTTATAACAAGAATAAATTATATTTACCATGAACTTCTGTATATATTTTTATTTGCATTCATTTCTCTTTGATTTTCTCTATACTCTTAGGGGTTATTTTGCTACAATTTTCTAGAAATGATTTGCTCTTTTCCTTGATGTGTATGTTAGAAATGGGGTTGTATCTACAAAACATGTAAATACAGATATTCAAATGCCACTTCAACACTGTACTGAGACTTTATTTTGGCCATTCAAGACCACATTCTCGGGGTTTTTCTTTGCAAACAACTTTCATAAATTATAGTCTTCCTTGGAAATCATACAGTGAAGTAAAGTGATCTTAAATTTCAGATTTAGCAACTTACAGAGGAAACTAGATTCAACAATAGTTTTGTAGTTTTACACTTTGCTACAACTCCAAGCTCAGATTATGAAACGGCATTAATGAATTATATTTCTTCAATCACTTGCTGGTCTTCCTCTCTTAATTCTGTTCATTAACTCTTTCAGACTTTCCTATATATGCATAATGTGAAATTTATTGTATAAGCAATACTATCATGAAAAATTCTAAACAATTAGTGTGTTTCAATTGTTTCCCACACAAAAATAAAATGCTCTTGTCAGTCTGTTTGTTTGTTTGTTTATTTATTTATTAAGCTTCAATTTTCCTCATCCAGTAAAGTTTAACCAGGTAGAAAACTATAAAAAGCTCTAAAGGAGGTGAAGTTTTCTAGATTTCAGAAAATAAACAGTTGGGTTTTTTAATGACTCCTAGAGCACAAAACCTAGGCTCTGTCAGATTGAGACCATCACCAGTAGGATTTATGAGGTGTTTCTTCTTCGACATCATGAAACTGCTGAGCCCGGGTTCCACTTACCATTCCAGGAAACCGTGCACTAAATCCTTTATACACTGAGAACGTAGATCTAAGGGCCTTGTTTTTAAGGACCTTAAACTGTATGATGCTTTTACAACTCATGTCTTGGGAATCATTTGTTAAAGCCAGGTTATATACTTGCACTTTGAAAATCATTTAATACAGTATTTGGTAACGGGGATTGTTTTATATGTACCCAGAGTTAAACCCCTCATTCACTCAAAACCATCCACTGGCAACCTGCTATTTTCCCCTCAGCATGTTGCTGGGTAGGTAACGTGGAGAAATAAAACATGTTAATTTCATGAGGAGAATAAGGAGAGACCTTAAATGGTTTGCCAGGAAAAATCACACTTTAGGAAGACATGAGATGTGTTAAATAATACAGGAAACATTTAATTTTAAAAATATTAAAGTAAAGCAACATTGCCAATAACTCCCATCAAAATATTCCTCTTTGCTCCAAATACATGTATCCCATCATCCTTGGCAATTTTTTAGATATTTTGTGAATTTAGTTTTCTTTTCAATTTTTATTTTAAAGAGAAAAAATAGCACAATAACAACCAAGATAAGAATAAAACAACACAATTGAAGCAGTTTCGGAAGTCCTTTTGAGTGTCTTAGGTGTGCTGTCTCAGCTGACTCGATGCCACGGATCATCAAAAGATTTACTTTCTATGGTCCCTTTAACTTTGATAAAGAGGCAGAAGTCAAATTGTACCAAATCAGGTGGAAAAGATGGATGAGACTGCTGTACTAGTCGTGTATGACACAGCGTGTCAGGGTGGAGGACTACAGTTTGTCCACTTGTCAGGCTGTTTTCTGTTACAGAGTTTCTTTTTCCCTCTTTGTCTTTTCTAGTATGTTTTCAACACAGAAATGCATTGATTTGGTGTGACTGATACATACTCATCTCTCATCTTAATCTTTTCCACTTCCATGCCTTCCCATCTTCTCTCATCACCAGATCCCTCTTTTATCTCCATGAAAATCTATTTCCTGTTTCCTGTCAATTCTCTTTTATTTTGATTGGCATATCATTTATCCTTTGGGTCTCTCATTTAGAGAATCCAGATCATATTTAACCTTTGTTTCTGATTTATTCTACTGAGAATTATGCTCTCAAGGTAAATAACCCAGCTTTCTCCCTCTTTGTAGCAGTCATACTCCATTTTGTGTTAACACCACACTTTCTTTATCTCTTAATCTGCCAATGGACATATAGGCTGCTTCCAAGATTTAGCTATTGAGTTATACTGCCATAAACATGAAATGCTTGCATTGATAGCTTTAAATCAAGTGGAATTTCCAGTTTTGATTTTTGAGGATTCTCTATACTGAATTCCATAGTGGTTGTGTTAGTTTATATTCCTACACACAATACAAACAGTTTCCCACATACACCATTTCTTAAACACTCAAGAAATGCTTAACATACTCAGTGCTCACAGTAGTGTTCCAGGGTAAAAACTCAGCTCATGCAGTTCCATAAAGGTAAAAAAAGTACAATTAACATCCCCTTTATGCTGGATATTTTTGATGCACTTTTTTCTCACAAGGAAAAGGAAGTGATGTCCACTGACAATTAAACAATTTGGTATGCATAACACAACTGTAGGCCTGATTTTCATCCCTCATGTTAACATTTCTTAAAAAGCTGGAATTTGTCTGAGGGACAGCTGACTAAACTTTTTCCCAATTTGTGGGTTTTCTTTTTACCCTGTTGGTGATTTCTTTAGATGTGCAAAAACTTCAATAAGATGAGTTCACAGTTGTTGATTCGTTCAAGTGTTTCCTGTGCAGTTTGAGTTTTGTTCATGAATTCTCTGCTTACCCTTATGTTTTCCAGATTTCTACCTATTTTCTCTTCCAGTAGATGTAGTGTTTGTGTTCTGATATTTAGATCTTTGGTCCAGTTTGACTTGTTCTGAAATTCTGTATTGCTTTTATTGTTTTTGTGTTGTTTTGTTTATGTATTTGTTGTTCTTTTCTTATTGTTCTTTTTCACTTTAAAAGCAAAAGCGCTAGAATTTGAAGTGGCACAATTGTACAACTGACAAGTGCTTTCTTTTCTGCTGAACAGTCATAACTCGTGGACCCATTTTCACGCACATGCTCTCCATGCTCAAATGCGCTGTGGAAATGAATGGAGCCAGGGAATGTTCAGATCCTCAGAAATTCCCTAATAAGGAATCGTTGCAACCAAATCACTTCCCTTACTCTTTCAACATGCTTTTGTATTTTTCATGTCGCAGAATGTCCTAAGCACTTATCTTCAGCTGATTCCCACACTTTACAAAATCACTTGAAGTACTTAATGGTCACTATAACACCACCATAAAGTATTTTAATAATTTTTATGGTTCCTTAGCCTTTCTTCACACTTGAAAACAAATTCTATGTTAAAACTTTGTTCAGGATCCATGACTGGATCTGTGACACATTTTATAGCACACCTTCTCTCAAGGTCTCTATCATACCTCACACGTGACTGACTTCCCTGAGCAGCTGAGACTTGTCACACACATTCACCAAGATTTCACATGCTCCTTCTTCTATTGAAGACCCCTGCTTGGATTTTAACTCGATGCCATTGGTTAGCAGCATTCAATATAGTTTTTGATAGTATCACCTTGTACATTTAGCTGAGTCCTGAGTAGTTAGAATACATTGATTGTGAAAAATAAGAACGATTGTTTCCTGTACAGAATAGCACAACTGTTCCATGGAAAGGACATGTATGTTCATTTGAGATATAAAATCAATGTCGGTAAAGTGCAGTGATTAAGAGCTATAGGATACATACATACATACATACATACATACATATATATATATATGACATATGCATGAGATTTTTCAACTTTTAAATGAATGTTTATGGAAAGCATAAAACATTATATCTAGTAAAGCTTAGCACAAGGATCTATCACTTCTGCAAGAGGTGATTGGGTATACAATAGATGTCTAACCCAAGTACATACAAATATAGGTGAAGACACATCTGATAATTATTCTGGTGTACGAATTTTGTTAACTAAATTATCCTATCTTCCTAGTTCAAACACCTGGTGTATAAACATGCAGAGATCCAATATAGGCAATGGAAAGGTCAGAAGTGGACGAAAACATAAAGGAAGCAAAAGAAATCATTACTCAGCGAGGAACTTGAGTAGAACAATGTACAGGTGCTGCAAAGGAAACCATAGAGAGCCCTGATCACGTGACTGCACTACACACTGGATGGTGGTGCAGTTTCTGAAGAGCGTGATAGCCTCCATGAACTGTCACTGCTGCAGCTGAGGTTGTACAGCCCAATGAATTCCTCCTATATTTTTCTGAATTCACCTCATTAGTTTAGTATTTGTACACAGTTGTTCTTCTCCTTATATCACAAAGGAGCTCTGATAATACATATGCAATTTAACTCCCAGGACAAATCATTTAATGAGATGGGTTTTACAAAAATTTACAGCAGACTTTCTGTTTCCATGTATTCCACCTAGTGATTCAACCAAACATAGATAGAAAATATTTGGAGAAAATCTAGTCTTAAATGAATGTGTACATATTTTTCCTTAGAAATACAGAACAATGAGTATTTCCATTACATTTACATTGTATTAGGCATTATAATAATCTAGAGAGGACTTAATACACATTTGTGATCTTCATAATGCTTCGGCCAACCCTGACAATAGATGTATACAGTAGATGTCTAACCCAAGCGCATACAAATATAGATGAAGACACATTCTGGTGTATGACTTTTGCTAACTAAATTATCCTCTCTTCCTATTTCAAAGAGCTGTAAGGATGATGGTTTTATAAGATTATACTGAAGCCGAAAAATTCCCAGCGCTTAGCGATGTTGTAGTCATCATCCTATCAGAGTGCATCTCATCACTCACATGTTTATGGGGATGCGATGTGAATAAATCTGATGTGCTCAGTCAGTCCCATGAAATACAGTGCCTACAATTATGTATGGTGCACCGTGCTTGATGACAAATGTAAACCACTTCCCGTTCATGCATTGACTGCATTACACAATTTCTTATTATTTTATTCCTTACACTTTTTGCTTAAATACATTAACTATGAAAGAGTCCTAGGCAGGTCCTTCACAAGGTATTTGTATCAGTCAGTGTTTTCCTAGAGGCACAGATATAACACGAGATATACAAATGGATAAGAAATTACAAGTTTGGCTTATGACAGTCAGCGACAGAGCTGGATGAAGAAGTGTGCCCACTGTGAGTGTCTGCACACTGAAGACTGAAGGTTTCAGCCCAGGGTCTGGAGCTCACTGCAGCACTCTGTGCAAGTCCGTATCAGGAGGCCGAGGAGTCTGCAATGGAAGGCTGATGAATCTGCACTGGAAGGCTGAAGAATTCAAGGCAGAAGCCGAAGAGTCTGCACTAGAAGCCAGGAGACGACATCCAAGTTGAAGGTGAAGACCGGAGTTCCTCTGAAGAATGCAAGCCGCTCTGTCCTTCCTTATCTCCCTTTTATATGCTCTAGGTGATGAGCCACCCTGAGGTGGCTCCTCTGTACCCTAGAATGTTGCATTGCTAAGCCGTTTTAGTTAAGCTTCTAAACTTTTCAAATTGACACAATCAATCAACCACTATTTTTATCCTAAGAGATGACAGTTTCATGCATGTACAGCCTCTGAAAACTCTCAGTGGGAACAGGTGTGGTGGTGAAAGACTGCAATGTGGATTATGCTGGCTATGTAGCCCTAGACTAATGTGACTGTGTCTTAGTTTTAACAAAATGCTTAAAAGGTTAAAAATAATCTTAAAATAGATGATTTCATGTATCCCAGGTATGTGGCAAGCTACACTATAGAGGTCGGAGTACTTCATACACCAACCATGGAATACAACATAGAACGGTGAGATAGAAATATACACCTGTTACAAAGGCCAGAGCCTAAATCACTCACAGCACCGAGGCTGGCAAGGGTGTGAAGCAATAGAGGTCTCAGTGTTGGTCGGTGTGTGTAACAGCACAGTCTCTCTGAAAGACAGGCTTGCATTCTTCAGAGGAGCCCCGTCACTATCTGATCCTGGAAGTGTGATACTTACTATTTAAACAAAGTAGTTGAAAACACTGTCCATGCAAAACTCTATACAATGTTTGGCAAGTTTTACTCTTAATTTTCTAAAATTGGAAATAAAGAAGGTTCCCTCACATTAGTAGATGGATGAATTCTGGCAAATTTAGACAAGAGGATATTGAACCCTAAAAAGAAATGAGATATCCATCCCTGAAATGGTATATGGGAACCTAAAGTGCATGTTAGTATCTGAAAGAAGATAATCTGCAAAGGCTACATCTTACATAGTTTCAACTACACAATATTCTCGAAGCAAAGTGATTCACACAACTAAAACAGACCGGCGGTTGCCAGGAGTTAGAGGGGACCTAGCATGACAAACAGGCACACAGGTTGTTCGGACAATGAGTCTCTCCTTTATGATACTTCAACACTGGCAATATGCCATGTGTTTTTCACAATCCATACGACACATGACACATAGATGGAATCCTCATAGAACCTATGGGCTTTGGGGATAATGACGTGTCAGTGTAGATCCACTGATAGCGAGGAAAATACCATTCCGGCGGGAGGTGCTAATGGGGGTCACACTGCGCCCAGGGAGGGACGGCGCACTTGGAACTCCCTTGGTGTTGCTTTTTCTGTTCCGTTTCACCACAAAAATAAAATTTAGTTTTAAAATTTCGTCCATTAAAGAAAGAGCATAAGAACTCCGAGAAAACTGAAGTACAGAATATTCACTATGAAAAATTTTTGCTTCATTGGAAAAGTTTGTTGTTGCTGTTGTTTTCTATTTTTATTTTAAAGGTAGAGGAGGAAGACTGAATTAAAAAGCACACAGATTAATTTAAAGAAGTTCGGGGCTTCTTTGCTAGTTTATTGTCTCCCGTTGTGCACCTTGTGAAGTAATTAATTTTAATAGTTGAGAGGTGTTCCTGAAGAAAGGTAATTTTACTTCATTAATTTCATATACGGCCACTGGAAACAACTTCAGGTACTTCACTGATAATATGTTTATTGAAAATTGATAATTAGTTCTTAAACACTTAATTAGCTGCTGAATTATTCAATACAGAAAATCACAATGATTTTTAAAAATCATAGGTGTTTAAAAGACAATGCTACACATTCATTTCAAGACTACTCTTGCAAGAAATGCAGACACTTCTTTCAAAGGAGATCAAATGCATTCCTCACTCAAATTTTGTGTTCTCATTGGAAAAAAAAAAAAAATATATATATATATATATATATGTATATATATAAAACATTTTGTGTATTTTGTGCTTTTGACCAAACTGGAAAAGCTATGTAAATGCTTACAAAGAATTTATAAAGAACAGATGTTAATGATTTGATTTACACTGTATTTTTGTTGTGTCTATCTCATTTATAATTATAGTAAAATATGAGTATTACTTGCATACTCATTTCATACATTTCTATAAAAGAGTTGAGGTCTGTTTGTAATTATTAGTTGAGAAATTATGAGATTATTTGCATAGTGATACTATGCAAAGATCACTATTTTAATTTTCTCATTTAGGAAATACAAATGTATTTTAACACACTGCAAATAATCTTAATTCAGAAACATTTCCTTGCAAATTTGGTATAGCTTCCCCATCTTTTCCACATAAAATTATAAAAATCTAGAATTTTGTCAAGCTTTTCCATTACTGAGATAAATATTTTAAGAATTTCTACTTAAGTGGTATATTTTTTTTAAATTTGCTTTTATTTCTATCAATTTGTTATACATTTAATACACTTTAAATTTAAATACTACACTTACCTCATGTGTGTACTAGTTCCTCAGCCTGTTTCTTTTCTTTGTATCTATGCCTTGCCTTCTATGACTATTTCCTTCCTCCTGAAACCAAGTTATTTACTCTGGGGAAATTTGTAAGGCATAAATTGAGGATGTTCGTTTCTGACATTAGCAGAACTGTAACAATTCTGAGAACAGTTTGCTAATTTATCACTGTGGAATTCAGCTGTCCTTCTACTAATAATAGAAATATAAAAACTGCAAAGACCTGTGAGAATAGGCCATTGTTATTGAGTATTAGCAATACAATTTACCGGTCCCTCATGCAATACAAATGAAACACAGTACTGGCACTTCTCTCCCTCTTTACTAGAAGGCAACTGTCATACACTGATTGTTAGTGAGAGAATAGGCTCTAAATAGAATTAGGTCCAACCTACAGTTTCATTTTCCTGGTCTCTAGATATCCAGAGGAACATGGCAGGTAGGCATGGGGGACAGCTCTTCCCTGGGCAGCATGCCTTTTGGAGTTGCATGTGCACTGATTTTCTTCTACCTCTAAACATTTAGTGATTACAGGTTTTCTTCTTTTAGGTAAGTTGAGCCATAAATTAAAAAGTATTTATGCTAAATTAAAAATAAAAGACATTTTGGCTTTTCAAAAAATAGCTCCTAAAATAGATTCAAAGCATCCTTAAATTCCTTAAAAAACACTTCAATTAGTGTGGACTAAAAAATCAGTAAAGATGCAACAGTTTTGTGTTATGTAATTTTTTAGGGAATCTAAAATTTTACCTAAGTTCAAAAGTAATCTGAGGTTATAATAAGCAATTGTTTTTCTTTGGAAAGTAGATTTATAATTGTATCTATCTGCATATGTGTTTACATTTTTTCATAATCTTAAACATTTACAAAAGTAAAATAAACTAAGACCAGAAATGTGTTTTAGTTAGAAATTTGTGATTACTTATTTGTTGTATAAGGCTGTAAACCAAAGATTGTGTGCTTAGAATGTTAGATTAATATTTTCATACTATAATGAAACCAACGCACAATGTGTATAAAAATTCTCCACCTTATATGGTTCATTTTACTAGAAATGTCTTACAAAAGTTGTCCTTTTCTATTTTTGCAGAACAACTGTTTGTAAACATGAGCTAAACTTTATTCCCTTTAGCCTTACCAGGTAAACAAGAGTAAACCTTGTTTCTACAGTTGTTCCCTAAACAACTCTTTTCTTAGAAAAACTAAACAGTTTTTGTACATTGATAGAATAATAAACTTCTACAAATTAAAAACCTGAAGCTCTACCAGGTAATTTTAAAGATTTACGTCATGTGTAGTTTTCTTCCATTTTATGTTATATCTAATTATGTTGACTAGGAATAGTTACTACATTGTGCATATAGAATTTACAACCAAGTGAAAAGTAAAGAAATTGTACTGTGTATTCACATGATCAGTTTTGTAACCAAATGAAAAGGTAAAATTTTTCCAATAATGAAGGAAGTTATAATTATAAAGAGATTAGAAATTTCATCCTTATTCATACACAGAACAGACACAGAAAGTGTTTCTTTTGTGGCTGAAGAGCAGAGTTAAACACTCCATAAAAAGACAGCATAGCTTCTCTTTACCATAGAACCATAGATATAGACAGCTAACCAAACCAAAAGTTTAGAAGAATAAACTAAATAATATAAAACAAAAAAGGAACTGAATACACTTTGATGGCATTATAAAAAGATTTTTACAGGACACTGTAATATTTATTCATGATGTAAGGTCTCCAAAAGACCAACCTGAGCAGAAAAGTGCTTGTGAAGCCTAGCTTTCTTCATTTCTGTGAACAAGTGGCACCTTACACTTTTTAATTTACTTTTTAACTGTTACACAGAATCATAAACATTGTACTGTTAGTAGGTACCATGTAATGTTTAATGTATATAGAATATGCATTGCATAATTCTTACATTAGGTTATTTATTTCCTTAAGCCGTTATTGTTGTTTAATGGCAAATACTTTCAAAATCCTTTCCTCTAGTTTTTTGAAAGGTGCAGTCAATATTCATCCTGTTGTGCAAGAAGAGTACACCAGCACTTCCTGCTGTTCTCAACCTGCATCTTAGTAACATGTGAAAATCTTTCACCATCTCCGCCCTCCCTCCTCACTCCCAGCTACGGGTCAGCACCTTCTACAGATTATTTGAAATCAACTCTTTTAGAGGCCATAGTGAGTGTGATCCTGCAGTCCTTGTCTTTCTGCAGTGACACTGAATTTCAGTGAGGCTCATCAAAGAAATCTCAGTGGATGTTTCAGACCATCGAAATGACAATGAAAGCTAAAACCAAAGCAAACAAAGCAAACAGTAACAGCCAAAGGCAAACACAATCGGGGCTGGGTCTATTAATTTGCCAGGGAAGTAATCCCATGACAGTGAGGAAAGATGCTGAACAATTTGTTTAGGGATTATAAAAAAGGACAGCACATATTGATTATCTCAATAATGAAACTAATTTTTTAGAATGTGAAGAAAGTTCATTGCTCACTGTTTAGGAAAAGTACTTTATATAGGTCAAGAAAGTAACTGATACCAAAGTCTTCTATCCCCTTACCTGTAAGAAAGCACTACAATGACAAAAACACTCGATTTGCTTTTGATATTTCAAATTGACATTAAATATAAAATATTTCTCCTGCGGCTAATAAAGACAAAAAAAGCATCACCACATGATTTTAATAAGAGGTGGTCTTTCTTCTAAAAGTATTTGTGGCTCTTTTAAGTAGTCTTGAACAGAGAACTAGAGAGACTACAGTCAACACAAACTCATGATCCATATTTAAAGTGGTGAAGTAGCTTAGCTATGACCTAGTCCAAAAGTTTCATTTCATACTGTTATGGTTGATATATTGTGTCAACTTGGGGAGTCTGGAGGTTTGGCTGAACGATTCAGCAGGAAGCCAAGGTGCTTACTTTGTACACATCCTGAGTCTATGGAAGAGGAGACATGGAGACTGTGTAAGAGCTACACCCCCCTGGGTGGGGGTGGGCTGTTTATAACGTAAGGGAGAGAAAGGGGCTGCTTGCAGCCATTCCTCCCTTTTGCTGGTTGTTTGCTGCCATGAACAGTTTGCCCTCTGCCATGTGCCACTCTGCCTCAGAACCAGCCAAGCATAGACTGAAACTTCCACAAACTGTAAGCTAAATAAACCTTTCCTTCCTTCATTTCGGGCGTTGGGTATTTTGTCTCAGCAATGAGAAAAAAGTAACCAGGACACATACATAAACCTACTATGGTAAAAGAACTACATCACAGGTCCAGTGTTATAAGTTGTGTTAATAGAAGCACAGCTGATGTCTATGTGGGAAAGGACTGGTACACTTTTTAACTCATTTAATTCAAGCGATTACCTAAGGTTTGAAAAATAACAGAAATGATATGGAAATTTAAAAGCAAAATGTTATCTAACCAGTTACTACCTTACCCAACTATGCAGTGGGTATATTTTTTAAATAAAAAGAAATAGCCAAGTCTCCATTAAACACATACTCTTTGGGCATCTGCACTTATTTTACTTTCTTAAGTAAAATTGGGAGAGTACATATTTTAAGGCTTGTTATATAAAAGCAGCCAGTGCTTCTATCATGAACAACTGTAATTGTTCTTCTTGCCTGGCAATAAGATAATTTCAAAGACTATTTTATTCTTCAAGTGGGTATATATCTTTGTAGCCCATCCACTGTTATAAATTTAATCTGACCTTTAATCTGAAACTCATTCAGTCGATAAATAGCCACATGTGACTGTATATTGGCAACCATGGACACTGTAACGTTTCCACAGAGTTAATGAAAGACTAACACTGGGAGTGTTGATTTCATCCAATTTTCAAACTGACTTACTGCAAACCTCCATTAAACATTCAAGTTATAATATCAGCAGTGTAGAAGCACATGAGCTCTCTGCATGTATCCCCATGGTAGCTTTTGCAAACTAAAACGCTAAAAGTGAAAACACAGATGTTCAGAAATAAGGACTCACATCATCTACTGACTGTCACCTCTGCGTCCCCTGTCCTGCGTTCTTTGACTGCTAACAGCCACTACAGTCTACTTCTAGGACAACTATGTGTAGTTGAAAGAAGGTGGGAGGTAGGGTATGTTGCTAATCTTTAAAATTTTTAGGTCTCACTTTAATGACTGTCTTGGTTACTTTTTCCTCATTGCTGAGACAAAATACCCCATGCCCAAAATGAAGGAAGGAAAGGTTTATTTAGCTTACAGTTTCTGGAGGTCTCAGTCCATACTTGGCTGGCTCAGAGGCAGAGTGGCACATGGCAGAGGACAAACTGTTCATGGCAGCAAACAACCAGCAAATATGTGGAATGGCTGCAAGCAGTCTCTTTCTCTCCCTTACCTTATAAACAGCCTGCCCCCACCCAGGCATGTAGCTCTCACACAATGTTCATGCCCTCCTCTTCCACAGTTTCAGAATGTATACAAAGTAAGCACCCTGGCTTCCTGCTGAATTACTCAGCCAGACCTCTAGACTCTCCAAGTTGACACAATGTACCAACCATAACAATGACAAGATAATTGTTTAATTTTCTTAATTAAACTTATAAATGAGGACAGCAAAAATATCCCTACTCCTGAAATTTATTTTGTAAAAACTTAGTGTGGTGTAACATGTATACTTATGATAAGTTTTCTTAACAATGGAACTCGTCAGAATAAATACCCAGAGACAAATTAATTTACCTTTGAGCACCTTAAAGATCGTTGTATAAATTTTTACTCTGGTGGTTCTTTAAGGTGGCTTTGACATCCTGTCAAATTATATGTTCTGGGTAGGTTTGTTGGTGCTCACCCCTTTTGAACAGACCTTGTCTTTTACAAACAACAATAGTCCTAAATCCTGCCACTCAGCTGTTCCCTCTAGGTATAATGACTAAGAGCAGCGTTGGCCACTGTATGTTTCAGTTTAAGTTAAAATCTTTACTACATTGATGTGAAAAAGAAGGCTTTGCATAAATTAAGAGGTATTGGTTTTATCTTTGTCTAGAAGATTATGCAAATTTCTTACTGATTACATGAGAATAGTTTGATTTTAAACAGTTGCAAAATAATTTCAACTAAATTTTTATATACTTAGGTTCTTGAACAAATGAATGTAGTCCAGTTGCTTCAGTGAACTTACTTTAAAGTTGTAGAATGAATGTGTCATAAAAGGAAAAGTCCAAATTATTGTATGTATTATTCTTAATGTTACTTTAATCATTGTGCTGTGACTGATTTATATAAATTTAATTAGGCATATCCACAAATTACTGATGAACAACACAAGACCCATATACATCCCACCATTGTCTTAATCAAACCCATTAAGAGTTCTCACTGCAAAATCAATCTTTCATGATTGAAATAAACTTTATTTATTCTTCATGAGATTTTTGCCTATACTCACTGTTATTCTGTTGCTTAATTTATCACTTTATCATTATTATGTTTGAGACACTGTCACTTGAGAACTCACTCATCTATCTCTCATCCATTATGTTTCTCATCGTTTTGCATATTTCCAGTGCCCAGTTCAGTGCCACCTGTAAGCATGCGCAGAAACTATCCATGTAACCACTTCACAATTTACAGAGCTCACTCAGGCTCAGGGAGAAAAGGTCTTACCACAGATTGAGGTAGAACCTCAGAATGAAATGTATATGAAGTTAAATCGTCATCTCGCGAGCTTTAAAGAATTTTTGAAGTTTTATTTTGGGGTTTGGTTCAAAAAAGGAAAGAAGTAAAAAATATGCAGAATGTAATGTGCTACTGGATTTTAAAAATAGGTAACTGTTCCTATCTCATTAAAGTGTCTAGAATAGTTGTAAATTCTGCATATAATGAACTGGAGTGGTTTTTACTGGCTGTACAGTTAAATCCCCATGGGTTTGTCATTCTGTCCACCCTAATTTTGCCTTTTCAATAAAGTGACTCAGTAATACATTAAGTGGAAAATGTCCTTTAGTCGGAGAGAGAAATCTTGAATATATTTTTCTTTCCTGTTTGACTACTTGGGCCTCTCTGTGCAAGTACCTATAGAACATCCAAGGAAATCACATCTTTGAATGTTAAATAATTGCTGGCAGCTTGAAAGGCAGAATGGAGAGTAGTCAGTCTCTAGGAGGAGCAAACGAAGGTTCAAGGGATAAGGGAGCACACGTAACCAGAGCAGTAGCCTCGGGGTCTCAGATGAGAAGAAAGTAAGCGCTTTCTCTAGCCTTGCATTACACTGGCAAAAAGAAAAGTCTGTGTATTGATTTTTGCGAGATTTCTGATAGGTAATTTTAACCTAGCAGTTTTCACATTGATCCAGTTACTTACTAAACCACAGATTAAGCATGAATGCATTCAACTATAGGTAAGTTTCTGCCAGAAAATCAAAATGTATATTACATGAAATTCTATGTTCAAGGAAGTGTTTCTTATTTTTACTAACATATAGCATTTTCCAGAAGGTGTTTTGCAATTTGAGATGTGGCAATCTTATCTATTCCAATAAATAGGCTTTAGTGAGGCATAAGAACTAAATGTTGTGATATGGGATGGAATCTACTTGGTAATCCACTTGGTTCCAAATATAGGCTGCTAGGTCTCAATAAAGCAGACAACATGGAAAAATTATGATTGGAAGAGCCATTACCACCTATTAGCATAATAAATGTGATAAGAATGAAATGAAATAACATTATAGACGCTACAGTAGAACTTATTCAGTCGTTAAGTGCCTCCTGTTCCCGTGAGGACATATTTGTAGGCATATGATATACAGTGGTAAACAGGAAATCATGAGTTAGATGGTCTTCATAGGTTTATGAAAGGAAAGACTGGATTACCTTTCTTCCAACTCAGACTGCTTTTACCAACGAGAAGTAAAGTTTCTAGAAACTAGGAAAACAAAACTAAAACCTCTACACTGGTAAAAGACAGAAGAGTGTGAAATAGGAAATTAGTGAGTGAGTGAAAGTGAAATTCTCACTTTAACTGGAGAATCTACAAAGTCATGTCCAGGTTGGAGAAATTGCATGGTATGCTTTCTCCATCATTTAGTGTATTGACTCTATCATTTAGTATATTGACATCCAACTGGGAATTAGAAAATTCCTTCAAAAACTACAAAAATATAATAGTCAAAAAGACAGCACTCTTAATCTCAGATATGTATAAGTAAACATGCATCCAGAATGTATTGTTTAACCTTTTATTAATGAGGACATTAGGCAATGCACCATGAAGAACTGCTTACAGAATCACTGATTCTTTTGAGAGGTGAATTCAGGGTGACCCCCAACGTTATGTCTCTCCTCAAAATACCTTCGAGTGGAGAGCTATTGCTATGCAGCATCCCTCTCTATTTTATTATCAGGTAGGCAATGCAAGACATAGCTCTGAAAAAGTAGACATTCCAAAAAGACAAAATCATGACTTTCAAGGAAGCCTAAGATGGATAAATATCAAGTAGATTGTTTAACTCATTAATGATTGAAGGAATAATTAAATTTTTATATCTGGCTCAACAAGCGTCAGAGGAAATATATTATTTATAGGTGACTTAAGAAAGAAATATTAGGGTGATGTTTCTGTGTTAGATTTGAGACTGTTTAATACAAAACTGCTCATACATTTTTGGAGCAATGTATTCCACTGGAATTTCTTCAAGTCACTATTCTATGAGAATCTGCTACTAAGAAAAAAATTACATAATCTAAACCATTAATCAGTAAGATACAGTGAGATAAACTCACAATATTTCTCTAAAATATCATTGGATAGTGTTTTTCCTCCAATTTGATTTGAAATGGAGCTGACTCAAAAATATTTGCCTTGGTTTTGCATTTTTTCCTTTTGTATGAGTTATTCCTACACACATACTTCCATTTACTGGACCTCTGCATTCAAATGATGTCCTAGGGCCATTTCACCTGGCATGAGGTGAGAGGTGAAGGAAAGCCCTTGCTTCTCCACTAACATACACAGAAGTAGTATGTTGAAAATTCTCTTGGATGAAATCTTTTCTTCCCAAGTTCATTCCGAATCATTTTATATCCTGGGGATAGATGGTTGCTAATGAGAGTAGAATTGATTTTACACAGAAAATCATGAAATTTTCTTTTGGAAAAGGGATATCTGTAGGGTTTTTTTGTACTTCTTTTACTTTGGGAATCAGCCAAAGCAGTTACAGAAACAGTTCATATTAGCATCTTGCTGTAATTGTAAAATTTTCACTGTAAATTATTCCATTTTTGTAGTGCCTTGAAAAGTGAGTACGGCTAATTAATTACAACTGCAGTGATTTTTTTGGAGAGCGCTCTCACTCCCCTTATCTCTACACTCTGAGGACACTGGGCATTTGTGTGTAACGGACGACACAAAAGCCTGCATTTGATAACACTGTATTGAAGTGTGAAACTCATCCACGGCTGTTTCAGATCTGCGCTGAAAAGGCAATCCCTGCAGTCACGATTCTCTAATGACAATACACAATGTATTCCTGTCACTTGGGTGTTCAAAAAAGCTAGAAATCCTTGCATCTCTACCCAGGTATCAATTACAATTTCAGGGTATGAAATTTTGAATTTTTATTTTTGGAAAGCCTCAAAGATGATTACAAAGCACAACCATGTCTTAGACTAATTTGTTGTTTATTTGACCCATCCTAGGCACGTGATTGGAAAACCACCCCTACCAGCAGCAATTATGCATTTCACGGTTCAACCATTTCCTGTAAACTTCAAACTGGCACTTTCTCCATCTCACTTGCACAAAAGAAACAGCCAGGACAGCATTCAAAATTCTCAGATCAATACACTCAGTATCTTTGAATGTTTAATATGGTTTCTTAATAAAAATAATAAAGATTTTCACATTTTACTATAGATACTTCAGTAGAATAGAACAGAATTGAAATTAAGTAAACAGTACTTTTACATAAATTAAATACAATTAAAGTTAAATACATTAGGAATGAGTTGTTTTCATTCTCATATTGTCTCATGGCTATCATCAGTCTCAAAATATCTGAAGATCTTTAACTAACAAAATGCCAGCGAGAGTGAGCAGATGACACTCTGGGTAATTTGATAGAACTGCTAGCCCTCTGCTGTGCCCTTGGGTCCTGTCTGTGGGAAGTGGTTCTTGGCTTTTCCTGTTTATGTCACCTTTAAGGGCAGATGTCCACAGACTGACGGCCTAGCAGGACATTATGTTCAGTTTACTCCATATGGCTGCCAATTCTGTACCTCTGACCAACTAGTAAAGATCCAAGATTAAAAACTGCAGTTTTAGAGAAATACCTTGCAGACAGTTTCTGAGTCAGATGTACAATGACCCCCCTACAGTCTTGAACATGTCAGCTTTCCCAGGCTTTTATTTTGCCCCTTTTTCCTGGAGATCATGCCCAAGACCAAAAAAATTTCAAAAGCATTTTTACTTTTCTCCTTGTGCCATGTGTTGAATATTTCTGAGATGTCTCACATGTTCTTCTGTGCCTGGGGACTGAGCTGCTTCTTTCCCACAATCGAGCCTCACTCGATGTTAACGCATCACAGAATGTTTCAAGTAACATTTTGTTTTTCAAGAAAAGTACACTTTTCCTGTATTGTTATAAAGCCTGGAGATAAATCCATCACAGGATTCACAAAACTGTGTCTAAATTCTTCGGCTGTCTGTAATCTCCCCAGCCTAGGAAGACACTGAACATTTTATCTCTTTCAGGATGAGTACTCAATATAAACATAGCAACCATTCAAATAAGACCTGCTAATTAAATTAGTTATGCTCCTGCACAGTTATATCCAAATTAGTTCTTCATGCTCATATTTGTGAAGAACCAAAAGAAATGATGAGGAGTTTATCCTAGGGAAACTTTGCTAAAATTGTTCAAGTAATATTATTTATTTTTCCTTTGTCATAAGCAATACTTTTAGTTATATATGGTACGTGTTTCTATTTTAGATCACTCCTCATGTCAGTGTACCAGTGTATTAGATCAACTCTTGATATAAGGAGTCTGTACATATTTGAAGTAACTTTATACAAAATCTGTGGAGTTACATATATTAATTGTTCTTGGCCTCAGAATACATGTTGAATATTGTATACTATAGAGTATGGTAAGCATTCTATTAAATAATTGTGAAAATTTATATATACTATTCTAGTAAAACATAAATATCAATAAGAAGCTAAGTATTGACTTTTATTAAATTGAGCAAAAGAATTATGCCATGAAATTTCTCACAACCACAGAATAATTGAGCATAAACTGTGCTAGTTTTAAGTATTCATCCAGCATTTTCAATTCAAATTCTTTGAATTAGTGATAATGATCCCATTAGTAGCATTCCAAAAATATCCTTCAAGAGTAATTTCACAGAGCACAATGCATTGGAATTAGGATATAAAATAATAAAAATTCAGATTTCATATGAAAAAATAATCTTATATTTATCACATACACTTTTATAAACCTATTTTATTTACTTTTCACAGTGTTAGTTTCAAACTGAGGGTCTTCTGCATGACAAAGGATTTTAAAATTTAAAAAATATGTATTTTTATGTGATTCATGTTCCAAATTATTAAAACCCAAAAGCACTCAATTTATCCTTTTGTACAATGTTGATGATAAATAAAATTACTGCTCTGTTATTTTGTTTAGTGAAATCATCAAATATGTTACTGGTATATTATTTTTAATGTTTTTCCTTTTCAAACTGATATAAATCATTTTCCATTTCTATCACAAAATCCCAGAAACTGGCAATTTGTAATGAAAAGAGGTCCATTTAGCTCAGAGTTCTGGAAGCCCAAGACCATGTTATAACTTCCACTCACCTCTGACGAGAGCCTCATGGCAGAAGGCATCAGAGTGATGGGAGCACATGCAAGAGGGGTTGATCACATGGCAAAGCAGGAAGTCAGAAGGGTTCAGGAGCCAAGGAGATGGCTGCATAATGTATCTGTGTAGGAAGTGACTCCCTGACTCAATAACAGGATTGATCCTTTCCTAGGACAATGTCCCCAGTGACCAAAGCACCTTCCACTTGACACCACCTCTTAAAAGTTTCCTGTGTTTTAATACTGCTACACTGGGGACCAGACTTCCAAGACATGCTTAGGAGGAATCACTAGACTGAATCTATAGCATATCCTTTAATCAGCTATTTGTCTTAGCACAAAAATTTAGTGAGGAAGCTATGCTAGTAATTTCTAGAGGGAGATGAGTTTTTCTATCCATATTGCCTAAGAAAAATGAACAACTTGTAACAAAGTTCAGCTTAGTCACAATGCACTCGAACCACATAAATTTTGGTTATGAGTCTTGAAATGACAACTATCAAGTTGGACTTGCTTATGCTATCATATAAAGGTAAGTTTATTGCAATCATAGTAAAACAATTTTCCAAATAACGTAGGAGGACATTTAATCAGACACGCAAAAGATAGATTGTGACTTAGTACCTATAGAAAATATACATTTAGCCTACTAATGTAGGCTACTACTTTTGGAAATGCAAGTTAGGGTGATAACGCTATCTTGGGCCACAACAACTCTCCCCAAATATAAGTGATCTCTCTTTGAGTGTTGAAAACTTCAATTGTTTATATAGATGAAGTATCACATCTATACCTGACAGATAATCATCTATATTTTCTTGCCACTGTGTGTATGTGTGCATTTTTTGAGTGTATTCTTTCTTTGGGTTAATTAGCACTGGTAAAACAGGTTTTGATAGTCTGGCACTCTTATATTTTCCAAACATGATTTTGAATAACAGTTACTCTTTTAGCAACAGTTTACTTATCAAAGACCATACTTTTGTTGTGTTCAATCAGTTTTTCCTCTACTTTCGGACTAATCATAATGCTTATTTAATGTTATTTGTAAATTTCCTCTTTCAAGCAAAGACCTGGGAAGCTTTCAAGAAAAAACAAATGAAGAATATGGGAACAAGCCACAAGGATGAAGATGGTCAGTTTCTGGCAGCCAGAGATACTGGGTAAACATGAGAAGTCGTGAGTAATATGCCACTTCTCAGGAAAATTTTTGTTTATTGTAATGCATCTTGAAAAAAGATTCATATCATCTACTATAGGGACAAACTAGGATGGATTTTGTATTTGCCTATTTTCCCTTACTTGGAATTGTTTTGCTATTGATTTTCTGACAGAACTTTTCAACATAAAAGCTACTGTTTTCCAAACCTCAGAGATGCACTCTTGACCATAGCTGTCTCGAGCAGCCATTCGTTTTCCTGAGGTGCAGTGTTGAATGCAGACCCAGCTCCAGAGAATTCTTAAACTGAGACACGTACTGGAATTAATTTACAGGAGTGCCTTGGATTCTTGTCTTCACAATACCTGGATATCCTCTTTTTTATTTGGCTGTTTATTCCTTCACGGAAGACTTATGCCCTAGCTTGAAACTAATAATATTAAGTGATTTAGGCATTGAGAACAACCAATGAGACAATATTTGTCACGGAAAGTTTTGTCAACATTAACATTTTTAGCCCATATACATCTGCTGGCCTATCACAGACAAGAATAGATGAACAGAATATTTCCTTAGAGCAATTTCCCAAAATACAATTTATCTTATATTTTCTAGGGCAAGGAAGAAAACCTTGGACCTGATTTTGTGCTGGTAGAACATCTCTCAGGTCTATCAACGTAAACATATACTGTCAACTCAAACGAGTGGATATAAAGTTAAATGGTATTTCAGTATGCATAGAACTATGTATATTTTCTTTAAAAATTTATTATTTTATTCATTTAGATTAATGCCTAATTTTTGCTATTAAAAAGTTCAAAATTTTCTTTGGTATGTTATAGTATTTTTATAGTGGGAAGACAGAATTTGTGTAGGCATTCATGTTGCTGAGTTTTAAATAATACATATTTGACGTTTTGATTGACATTGTTAAATTTCTTTCCAAAGCATAACTATACATATTGAATATATACTATGTACCATAAATTACATTGCATTTATGATCTCTTACATAAATTGATTTATAATCGCATGGTATCAACATGGAATAGGGAGATAAAACCATCCTTTTTTCTGCTAAACAAATAGCTAGTTGTACTGAAAACATTCCTGAAAAATATCAAGTTTTTGTCACTAATTTAAAATTCAAAATTAACTGTATTTAATTCCCATATGCACTTGGTTTATGTCATTGTTTACTCCATTCCATGTAAATGCCCATTTATTTTCCTATGTCAAATAGTTTTAGGTAATTTTCTCTAAGAATACAAAATGAGAAACCTCTCTCTCTTAAAAGTTTCCCAACATCCTTTCCATTTTCAAACTCCCAACTAGTGTTAAGTATACTTGGATCATCCACCTAAAACATACAATTTTATTTTACTTTTATCAACTTTAAAGAACATTTCCCTAAAATGAACATTTTTCACATCGTTTAATGTCATGAAACTTTGATATGTTTACTTTCTTACCTGTTTTCTCTATAATTTATTATATAATTGTTAACTTGTCTCTATTTTTTTATGGGGTTAAACCATAAAAAATTGGTAATTTTATCAGTGCCCCCACATGTATTACACAGTCATACTTTTTAGATCTATTTAGCACTGAGTGCTATAATTAAAGATACTATATTTCATATTTGGCATGTAGCAGTTTTACTGTACATTGCCTATTATTCACTTTTACCATCCCCACAAAAGGCTTTTCCTGTATGTGATAGTCCTAAATTACATCATTCAAGAGTCAACCTTATCATACTGTCCTAAGAATTTTATAGCTATAATATTCTTGAAAAATACATATTTACATGCCCTGTTAATACAATTAAAATAACATAAAAATTCAATTTTAGGATATTGACAGTTATCCAAGCATCACAACTAATAATAGGATATTTTCATCTCTCCAAAATGAAACTTTGTATCAATTAGCAATCAAATCCCATCCCTACTTCCCTTGCCATCCATTAATATACTTTCTGACTACATGATCTGTGTGATCTGAATAATTCATGAATGGAGTCTTTTTGGGTCTGGCTTCCTTCACTCAGCATGTTTTTCTGTGTTCATTGATAACATACCAAGTATCAGTTCTTCTTTATATGAGTGTAAGAAAACTTTTTGCAGTTACCTACCAGTGAGTAGACACTTGGGTTAATTTCATCTTTTGTCTATTGTGAAGAAGGTTGCTGTGAAGGTTTGTATGTAAGTTTTTGATGGAACATCTATTTTCATTTCCTTGGCATATATACCCAGGAGTAAAATGTTAAGACATATATTAATCTTGTTTAACATTTTGAGACATATCTTACTGTTTTCCACACTGGCTGTCCTGTTTTATATTACAATTAACAAAATATATGAGCTACTATTCCTCCACATATTTGCCAACTTTTTAAATGTATTTTTAAATTATTATAGCCATTTTAGTGAGTGTGAAATAATTCATAGTGAGTTTGATCTGAATTTCCTGTGCACAATGTTGTTGAACATCATTTATGCTCTTAGACATTTATATGACTTCTTTAGAAAAATAGCTATTCAAATATTCTTGTATTTGCAATAGGGTTGACATTATATGAACTACATGAATTTCTCTCTCTGTGTGTATATATATATATATATATATATATATATATATATATATATAGTGGATTAAAGATTCACCATTCTATGTAACCTCACACATTTTCTCTTTGTGTATGTATGTGTGTCTGTGTTTGTCTTAGCATACTTTGATGTCCAATCTTTTAGAGTTTTGAGTTCTGAATTATCTCTTCTCTTCAGTCTTTTTATGTTTTAGTGTCCTATTTAAAATACTTGTTTCTGGAGTGAGATGGAATCTCAGTGTTGTTTTAATTTGTGTTTCTCCAATGGCCAAAGATGTTGAACATTTTTTCATATATTTATTTGCCATTTGTATTTCTTCATCTGAGAAGAACCTGAAAAAGTAAAGAAAAGCTGAAAGGTGCAAAAGATATTGTGAAAGGGAAAGAAGTTGCTCAGAGGGAGGGAAGAGCTGGGATGAGGGAAAGGAGAAGAGAGGGAAGGAAGGAAAAAAATATGGATATACAAGGATAACCAGGGTAATTGTACTGCTGGTGTCTGTTGGGTTGTTGAAGGGAATAGTTAATGCTTAAATGTTTCTTTTCTGACCAGCTTTGCCTGATTATATATGGTGACTAACTTGGCAACAGCAATGTACATGTAACAACCGCTGCTGAGTCCTTACTACCTTGAATAGTGAAAATCCGTATCGTTTCTGATTGTTTAATTATTTTTATTCTCTTTAATTGTTTAATCAATCTCTTCCTTTTTACATGTGTAATCTGACCAATGTCATTGAAAGTAATAATATGTAATATAACAACCATTGCTAACTTTTTATCATCTTGTGAAATTCTGTTCCATTTTTACTGTTTTTGTGTTGGTTTTGTTTTTGTCTTGGTTGTTGTTATTTTGCTTGATTTTCCCTTTAAAATAAAAAATTGATTTAATCCAACATCACATAGTTATATAGATTTATTTATACAAATATGCTAACATACAGATTTATATTGGTATTTTTCTCCAAAACATTTCATAATTTTATTTCACATTAGTTATTGCATGAACTTTAGCTAATTTTTGTTACACTTTAGATAAAAGCTCATGTCCTATCTGTCACTGGTGATAATTTTTTGATAACTTTATTGACCATAAAAATGAAGGTTTATAGCTGAACAACAAATTCTCCATATTTGGCTTATTTGTACAGATTTATGCCAACACCAGTTTTTCTATTACTACAGCATTGTGGAATAGATATTGAACTTGGAAAGCATGGTTCTCCAATGTTCTTTTGCTAGGATTTTTCATATTTTGGGGCCTCTTTCATATTCATGTATTTCTATAAAAAATGGACATTTTGATTAGGATTACATTGAATATATAGATCAAATTGGGTTCATTGTATTTTGTGTTTTTACTGAACTGGGGATTATACCCTGGACCTTCTCATCAAGTGACATTCTCACCCCTAGCCTTTTTGTTTTTTTTTTTTTACATCAGGGTCTCAAATTCAGTAAGTGGTCCAACCTAGGCTTAAACTTGTGATCCTTTTGCCTCAGCTTCTCAGAATGCTGGAATTTCAGACATGTGCCAGACACTTAGTTGATTATCATATAACAATTATAGCCATGGTTTCTAAGGGAATAGAGTTAATACAGGACACATAATTTGTAGGATTATTTTATAATATTTGCCCAAAAAGTCCAATGCAAAAGAGTGCAAAAGATCGATGCACTAGAGGCCCAAAAATTTCAGCTGAGGGCCTGGATCCCACTGCAACATCCTGCACAAGTCTAGATAAAGACCTGGAGCCCACAGCAACGTCCTCCACAAGGACTGCTGGAGGCCTAGGTCCCAGGACAATGTCCAGTGCAAATCTGTATCAAGGTTCTGCACTGAAAAGGCCCAAAGTTCAGTGGCAGAAGATAGTGTGGTGGACTGACAACTGGTGGTCAGCTTGTATCACCAGCTGAACTGAGCCAGCCTGGTGCTGGGTGCGGGAGGCCCGCCTGAGGACTGCTGCTGGCGGCATAAGAGGCACAGCTGGAGAGGAAGAAGACGTTGGGGGCTGTTGGTGCTGTGTGCAGGCTGTGGGTTCTCCTGGAGGAGCTTGTCGTGCTGGCTTTCCTGATGACCTTTACAGTGCTCATTGCTGAAGGAGCTTGGGACCTCGTTGTTTCTGGGAATGGCTGCAGCTCACTTTGGGGAGCTCTGATTCTGACTTTGAGCATTGCTTCTTGGCTCCAAAAGGGAAGATGGTGCACTGTTCAATGTCCTGGAGATGCTGGTTGTGTTGGCTTTGCTAATACCTATATATATAGATTCTCTGTTCTCATCATCTGAAGAGCTTGGGACCTCACTGTCACTGAGAATGGGTGTGGTACATTTTGTGGGAGCTCTTATTCTTACTTTGAGCATCACTTCCTAGCTCCAGTGTAGATCCCTCATCTGCTAGCACAGACCCTTCATCCCACTGGGACAGATTTTCCACCACTGACCTTTGGGTGTTTTCAGTGCAAATCTATGACACAGTCCCGCATGGAACATTGTCATCGGCCCTTGTCCTCTGGTTGGACTTGTTGGGGGCATTATGATGGGCTCTAGGACTTTAGTTGGACTCATGTAGGACATTGCCATGGGATCCAAGCTGCAGCTGGATTCTTTGGTCTTCATGTGTGGACAGATTTCCTGCACTGTTTTTGTATGGGGTTTTGGGTGACTATTATAAAATAATCTTATAAATTATGTGTCTTGTATTGTTCTCCTTGCAAAACCCCAAAATACAACAGCTAAAATGTTGGTGTTAGTGGGATGAAGGAAGTATGCCAGTCGGCTGAGCGTTCTTCCCTGAGGCCAGGAAGTGATGCTCAAATTAAGGACCAGCATTCCCTCTCAAAGAACCATAACCATCTTTGGTAACAGTGAAGACCTGAGCTCCTCCAATGATGAGAATAGCTGAGTGCATATTAGGAAAACCAGTGTGACAAGCTTCTCCAGGAGAATCAACAGCATACCGTCTTCCCTTCCAGCTCTGCTTTTATGCTGTTGGTAAAAATCCTCAGGTGGGCCTTCCATACCCAGCACCATGCTGATTCAGTTCAGCTGGATGTTACAAGTAAGCAACAATTTTAGGTTTAAGTCTACATATCATTTTCTTTCACATTTAAACTTACTCCAATTTTATTCATTTTTATGCTATTATGAACAGAATTGCTTCCTTAATGTGATAATTACATTGTTCATTGTCGGTGCTAGAAATAAAACAGATTCTGTTTGAGATGAAGCTCTTGTTATGTTATCCAAGGCTGGTCTCAAATTTATAGGCTCAAATTATCCTTGTGTTTCAGCCTCCCAAGTAGGTGAGACTACGGGTATGCACACCCACACCTGGTGTAAATATATCTAGTTTTTGTATTGGTGCTGTATACTGCAATATTGCATAAAGGAGGATCTTTACCAAGAATTTGTGACTTCTTTAGCGATTCTTCTCTATGAAATTATATTACTTCAGGCATGGATATTTTTACCTCTCATTTCAAGGTTTGATAATTTTATTTACTTTTGTTCTTTCATAACTTGTCTAAAACGTTCAGTACAGTGCTTAATAAAAGTGACAGGACATAGTATTTCTATATTTCTCCTGATCTGATGTAAAGTTTTCATCTTTAACCATTAAGAATGGTATTAGCTACTGATTCTTCTGTAAATGTCTCTATCACAATGAAGAAATTTGTTTCCTATCTTTTTTACTGAGTTCTTTAATCATGAAATAATTTGAGGGTTTTTTTCAGTTTTTCTTTATATATTGAAATGAACATCTCTCTCTCAACATTATTTTATTAATGTGATATACTACATCCACTGATTCCTGTATTACATTCCTGACATTCTTCTCATCTAGACTTGGTAACTTAAGTGATAATTCAGTGGTCACAAGGTTCTTTACAATATGCTTTTGAAATAAGTTTGCTAGTGTTTTTTGTTTTTTTTTTTTTGAGGCTTTCTGTGCTATTGCTTATGTAAGCAATTGGCATGCAGTTTTCTTGTCTTGCTGCACTCTCAGGATTATATCTCTGAAAATAAGGTAAGAATAGACCCTCTGTCTTGGTTACTTTTCTCTTGTTGCAGAGACAAAATAGTTGACACTCAGAATTAAGGAAGGAAAAGGTTTACTTAGCATGAAATGTGTAGACGCTTTAGTCTGTAATCAGCTGGCTTCGAGGCAGAATAGTAGGGCATAGGGCAGCACTTCAAGGCTGCAGAAGACGGCAAAAGCCTCCCTTATACTGTGAATAGGCTAACCCCACCCAGAGGGGTCGTAAACACTCACACCATCTCCATGCCCTCCTCTTGCTTAGGTTCAAGATGAATACAAAGAACCCTGGGCCCCTGGTCGGTCACTTAGTTAACCTTCTAAACTTCTCAAATTGACACAATGAACAACATCCCAGAATGGTAAGGGCATGCTCTTTTCACCAGAGGAGGTAGAACACTGCTAAGTCACTTAGTAAAGCTTCTAGACTCCTCAAGTTGACACAACGTATCAACCAAAATACCCACACACATACATACATTATTTTAATTTTTTATGTATGTGTTTGGGGTATATTTGTGTTAATTCTCTAACCTGAAGTAGAATTAATCAATGATATCATCCAATCACGGTGATTTGTCTTACTTTCCTGTCATTAACATGCAGTATCTGACATTAACAATTTAAAGGAGGAAAGGTTTATTTTGACTGAATATATAGAGATTTCAGTCCATAGCCAGTGGGATCCAAGGCAGGGTGGTGTGGTAGAGGCACATGGTAATAGTAAAGTACCTTCATGGTTCATGAGAAATGTGTAGTTTAATTATTACATGTTCGTGAATTTGCTAATTTTTCTCTTTTTAGTGATTTTCAATATATTTTAATTTGATCAGGACAAATACTTGGCCTATTTTAGCCCTATATCATTTGTTGTTAGCTAACTTAGGGACTAACATGTGGTCTGTTTTGGAAAAATTGCAAAGCATGGTAGAATGTGTATCCTGTTGTCTGACTGAGGTTCTGTTAGTTCCAATTTAGCTTATAGTGTTGTTCAAGCCTTCTAGTCCTTGTTATCCTCTGTAGAGTTGGCCTACCCATTGGGCCAGATACAGTATTTAAGTTCCCAAATACTACTGTTGACAAGCTTCATTTTGTGTTCAGTTCTGCTGCTTGTTACGTTTTAGACTCTATTCCTTATTTTTCAGCTTGAAACATCTTTGTCACAGACTGGATAATCTAAATGGGCTTTCAGCCACTTGCTTCTCTACTCTCTGCACAAAGCCACTATTTATTCTATCTAGTAAATGTTTCATTTCAGTTGTTTTACTTTTAAACTATGGAATTTACTTGATCCTTTCTTACAATTTTCATCCTTTTTAATGTACTCTACTAATGGAAACTGCATTCTTTTAATAGCATTCATTGTTAGTAATTTATATATGGTTTCCTTTACCTATTTTAAGTTATATTAAATAGCTGCTTTATAGCTTGTGATTAATAAATCCAACATTTGTGTTTCTTCATCCCATTGAGTTTCTATTTCTTAAGTTTATAATTTATTTATTTTTTATTTTAAAGAGAAAAAATATAGAGCTGAACCCTAGACAGCTTCGGGAGACTCGATGACTGCACCATCACCCTTTGCCAAACATCATGGGAACCAGGCTGGGAAGTGGGCAGCTTCTGGAGCAATGGTGACCATGACCAGCCCCATCTTCCTCACCCGTGCAGAGCTGGCTTATCCTAGACAGCTTCAGGAACATTGGTGAGCCATTGCTGCCCCTCCCACACCAGCAAGTGAGCCAGGAAGAGCCCCAGACAGGGGCCTTTGTGGGTGTACATTTTCCCCTTTTCACCTTTTCAGGAGCTGAGATGAACCCCAGACAACTTCAGCAACCTGGGAGACTGTGCCCTGCCCCCTCCACCACTGGTGTGTGAACTAGGCTGTGTTCTGGCAGCATCTGGAGCCTTGTGATCATGACCAGCCTACTTCCCGAACCTCATGGAGGTGAGGCTAAACCCTGAGGGCCACAGAGCTTCAGAGAGTTCAGTGACCACAATCTCCCCAACACCTCAGCTTTGTGGAAGTCAGGCTGAATCTTGGAAAGCTTTGGAAAGCTAGGTGACCACAACTCACCCATGCCCGCAGCTGTGTGGAAGAGGGCCTCAACCCTGGACAGCTTTGAGAGCAATAAGTGGGAACCAAAATGAGCCCTGGACAGCTTCAGAAGCCTCAGTGACTGATGCCCACCTCTCCCCCACTGGCAGTAATAAAGATAGACTCATTAATAAATGGTGCTAGAAAAACTGGCTTTTCACATGCTGAAGACTAAAACTAGAACCATGTTTATTACCATGCACTAAAGTCAAAATAGATCAAAGATCTAAATACTAAAATAGAGACATTAAGTCTACTGAAAGAGAAAGTAGGTAAAAATCTTGAAGACATAGATGTAGAAAAGAGTGCATGAACGAAAACCAAATTGGACTGGAAATACTTCAAAGAATCAGCAATTGGGATTTCATCTTATTAAAAAGGTTTTACACATCAAAATAAATCACCAACAGAGTAAAAAGAAAATCCACAAATTGGGAAAAAATTTGTGTCCCTCAGACCAAGGACTTCTATTTAGAACATATAAAGAATTAAAAAATATCAGGCCCCCAAAATTCAGACACAATCCAAAAATGGGCATCTGAGATGAATATACTTTTCAGATGAAGAAATACTAATGGTGAATAAATATATGAAAAAATGTTCAACATCATTGGTCATTTGAGAAATACAAATTAAAACAACACTGAGATTCTATCTCATCCCAGAAAGAATGGCTATCCTTAAGAAATTAACCAATAACAAATGCTGGAGAGGCTGTGGAGAAGAGTATCATTTCTCCACTGCTGGAGTGTAGATTGGTGAAACCACTCTGGAAATCAGTCTGGAGATTTCCTTCGAACCTAGGAGTAGAAGTCCCACTTGTCCCAGTTATTCACCTTCAGGGTATTTTCCCCAGAAGAATGAAAAGCATCATACCACAGCCATACGTGTGCACCCATGTTTATAGCAGCACAACTTGTCATAGCTAAATTTAGGAAACAACCCAAATTCCCATCAGCTGAGGAATAGAAAAAAAGATGTAGTATTTTTATACAATGGAGTATTACTCAGCTATAAAATCGGATATTCTCAAGGCTTTTGTAGGTAGATGGATGCAACTAGAAACTGTACTCATACATGAAACAAATTGGAGACACATGCATAAACATTGTATTGTCTCCCTGGTGTAAGAACTTGAAAGAGTAAATAAAACACAAAATATACAACAGATATTATGAAAAGGAAAGAAATTGCTCAAAGGAAATTACAACTGAGATGAGGGAAAGTAGAAAAAAAAGAGAAAAGAATGGGAAAAATACACATGTATATAGAAGGACAGCTGGGAGAACTGTACTGCCTGATGTCTAATGGTTGATTTAAAGGAACAGGTAATGCTTCCTTTTTTGGACCAGTTTTGCATGCTTATATCTAGTAACCTGAAGAACTAATCTGAAGACAATAATATGCAATATAACAACCACTGGTGAATTCCTACTTCCTTGTCTGGTGAAAATATGTATTGTTTCTAATGCTTTATTTGTTTTTATTTTTTATGCTCTTTAATGGTTTGATCAATCTTGTATTCTTACATCTGGTAACTGAGTAACTTCATTGAAGGTAACAATATGCAACATAACAACCACTATTAACATCTATCTTTTTGTTTAGAAACCCAGTATCAGTTTTACTGTTTTTGCTTTGCTTTGCTTTTGTCTATGTTATTGGTTTTTTGCTATTGTTCTCTTTTTTATTATTCTCTTTAGAATAAAATAAAAAATAAAGACAAAAGTAAAAACAACAATAAAACAGAGTTTTAAAACAGGTTAGTGGGAGAGTTATAATAATAAATATACTGTGTATTGTTGTTTTAATAGTAGTTATACAAAGCTGTGCAAAGATATAGACATGAAATGTTGTCCGGACAATATCAGCACAAACCTTTCTTTTTAATGAACTGAGAGGAACTAGCTGTATACAATCTTAACTATCTTTGGTTATAAATACAGTTTTTCTTTTTCCCCAGTTGAGTTCTATTGGACTACTGCTTTCTTTCCTCTTGGAGTGAGCTACAGCTACTTTTCTTTCTTTTTTTTTTTTTGAGATATCATGTTTTAATGAAAAGCATACATTTAAGTGAAACAATATGCAACTCTAAAAAGTAGATACTGTCCTACCTCCGAGTTTATTTCTTCTACTTGTTTTTGTTTTGATGTTGACAATTCTTAATTAATTTTTAATTTGTTTCTTTGTTATGCATTGCCAATAAAACACCTACTTGATTGGCTTAGTTGTCACAGACTGACCGGACAGATCTCCGTGAAAACCTAGAACACATGCCTCCAGCTTGGCAGAGAGACTGCAAGAATTGATGTAAAGCTTCCATACTTCACCAGGCTTTTTAAAGTCACTTGTACTTCCTGTGTTTACAGACCCTTACTGAATCAGCTTTAAAACCTAGGTCTCTCTCACCTCTTTATTTAACAAGGACATACTTCTATGCAGGCACATCATTCCTACCGAGTAAAAAATATGCCAGTTTTTTAAAGCCTTGGAGGCTTTTCAATCTTAACTCTTTCTTCAAATTTCCTTTTAAAAAACTTTAACTAATGTATTATTTTATCCACTTTTATCAATCACTTAGGCAGTCTTGACACAAAAACTTTCAATAAATGCCCTTGAGTGAATTGAAGTAAGGTCAAATAAGCCAGCTGTGTAAGGCCTTCCAGGAAACCACCAGATGTGTAGAGGAACCAGGATGATGGCAATGAGCTGACGAGAGTTTTTTTCAAGTAAACCCAAGAGATTTTTCCTCCCAGGAAATTGTTGCTTGAGCACTACTGATTTTATCCATGTTTCATTGCAGATTTTGGAGAGAAGTGTGTTTGGTACTGGTGGTACATGTATAGCCCAAATCCTATGATTCACACATTTTCAAGATTAGCTTTTACTATGAAAATTATTTGTGTCAGAAACAGCTTTCCCTTTCTCCCTTACAGAAACCAAGCAGGAAGGCACAGTAGTCAATCTTGACTAATTGAAAGGTCATAATTTCCAGTAAAAGTTTTAATCCCAAAACTTAAAATCAAAATGGTCAAATTAAATTTCCTTATTCTTCAGTTATATGTGAGATGTATGGACTAGAAAAATACAAAATAAACATTCAAATCAAGCTACTATTTGAGGATACTAATGTCAAAATCCACGTAGCATTTCTGATAGTCTGAAACACTGCACAATCGCTATCGCAGGACTTCTCTTAGGTGTAGCAATACATACCTCCTGAGAAATTCTCACTGCACACATGCACACTGACCTGAAAGCACAAAGTTACCTCATTTGTTATTCATGAACACAGTCCATAGTTTGTGTCTTCACATCGTGAAACAGTTTCTATATAACTCACATCTAATCAGGACAAGGCTTTCTGCTAACCTTTGGTCCAAAATCAAATCTGTCTTCATGGTTTAAACAATCTTCCATTTTCACATCTGGTCATCTGAGCAACGTAGTTGAAGATAACAATATTTAATATAAAAACCACTGTTAATTCCTATCATTGGTTTTGAGACTCTATATCACTTTTAATGTGCTTGCTTTGTTTTGTTTATATTTGTGATGTTGGTGAGCTGCTATTGTTCTTTTTTTGTTGTTGTTATTTTACTACTCTCTTTAAAACAAACAATAAAAAACAAAAAAACCCAAATCTGTTATTAACCATCACAGTTCACCTCCTCTCTCTAATAATAATTCTCAGTTCCCATAAAGCTGGTCAGTATTATAGAAATGGAATATTCAGGTGTGTGTACCCGTGTGTGTATGTGTGTGTGTATGAGTTCCTAGCATGGGAATTGTTTATAAAAATAAATTAACCATCAAGACTCTTTATCCTGAAAATAGTCTTACTATGCAATAGCCTTACTCAACTATTATCTAAAACAATATCAGTTATCATCCAAACAATATGTTTGATGAATATATCATAAAATGAATAGCAGCAGCAATATAAGGAATTGGGGAGAGGAAATGGATACATATAATCATAAAATTTTCATACTTGAATTAATAAGTGAAATGGTATGTAAAGGTAATATAAAACTGTTTTTTAATGTTTATTGTAAAATGTTGAGGGAGTACACACACAAAAATGCATTTTAAAAAGGAAATAATAAGTAAACCAATAAATGAGATAAAATAAAATAATTTAAAATTGCTAAATTCAAACCTATGAAGCTGGAAATAATGAAATAAAGGGCAATTAGGGAAAATAGAAAGAATCTACTTGCTTTTCTTGTACTTGTTTGCAGCGAGAGGTAGGGGAAGGAGGATGAAAAAGGAATTACAATATGCTATGTACACACAGCAATCTTTCACAAGGAGTGTGAGCATTATGTACTATGCATGTGCCCTAATAAATTAAAGTTAAAAAAAACTAGAGAAAGTGCAACTACCACCAACAACAAAATCTGGTATTAATAGGGGACAAGTAAAAAGAAAATATTTAAAACACATGGTAGAATTTAATGTAACCATTAGTAGCTATTTTAAATGTGAATGGTACAAATCTTCTGGTTAAAATGTACATTTTATATTTGATATAAAATTATGATTCAGCTATTATCTACAAGAAACTCAGTACATATGCAACACTGATAAGATAAATGATGGGTAGTGATAGCTCATGTACCCACTGCCCAACAGGAAATTGGATTAGCTACACTACTCAGACAATTTTCACTTCAGAACAAGAAAGTTTTTCAGGTACATACAGGAAATTGTATAATGACAAAAAGGGTAAATCATCCAAAATGATTTCAGAATCCTAAATATTTATTTATCTTACAAAGGAGTTTGAAAATACATAAAAAATAAAATTAATGAAACTGAAAAGGAAAATAAATCTGAAATTATACTTGGAGTCATTGGTGTGCTTCTTTCAGTAATTGGCAGAACAAGCAGGCAGAAAACCAGTACAGAGACAGATGTCCTAAAAGCACCATCAACTAATGAGAGCTACAGAGCACTGAACCCCCAAACAGCAGAGTACATGTTCTTTTCAAACCTCACATGAAATATACATCAAGAGACTGCATCCTGGAATATCAAGCGAATCTTAAGAAATATAAAAGGTAAGAAATTATGCATTTTATGTTTTTACGGTGTAAAACTTGAAATTAATAATTAAAAGGCATCTGAAAAACATATCTATGTATATATGATACATACATATATATGAGATATTTATGAAAAGATATAGACATGCAAAGAAAAGGGGTATGACATTTTTCAATAGATGGTGTTGCCCTTGTATAGAGGACCCTCGTGAATGCATTATAATGTATAAAATCCACTACATGGCTGGCACTTAAAGAAAAAGCTAAAAATACACACACAGTAATCTCAGTGACCAATGATACCCGAGAAGTAGTTCAGCCTACTAGTAAATGTCTGGCAGCTAATAATCACTGCTTTCATCACCTCTTCTAATTGTAGAGGCCAAAGGTAACTTGTATTAATTTCATGATGCCTCAAGCAATTTAGCATCATGTAAGATTTACCTTTCCTGAAGGATACATACATTTTTGGTGCAATATGTACATATATGAATGTATATATTCAAAGAAATTGCTTTAAAATAGGTGCTTTATTTTTCACAATTTCACTACGGATTTAAAAATAGTAGCAGAGCCGGGTGTGGTGGCACACGCCTATAATCCCAGCACTCAGGAGGCTGAGGCAGGAGGATCATCGTGAGTTTGAGATCAGCCTTTGCTAAAAAGTGAGCTCTAGGCCAGCCTGAACTGCATGGCAAGACCCTGTCTTAAAAAGACCAAAAAAAAAAAAAAAAAAAAAAAATTAAGTTGCAGATAGCAATGGTTATGCTCTAATGGTAAAGTTAGATGTTCATGTTAGAGAAGTTTGTAGCCTCTTTTCTGCAGAGCACTTCCCTGCCTTCAAAGAATGTAATTGTTGGGTGGTTCATTAGTGTGATCTGAAGATTTGATTGCTCACCCTTTTCTCCTTCTAATGTGGGCAGAGTACAGTTGTAAGTGGAATTGATAAGGGATACTGATTATTTTTCTTTGTAGTTCACGTTTGCAATACATAATGTTTACATTTCTCCTGTGGAGTCTGTGCAGCACATAACAGGCCCCCTTCCCTCCACTTCCCTGCATCCCCTGATCCCCTTCCCATCTGAAAAAGATCTATCTCCTTACTTCCTATTATTTTTTACTCTGCTTTTTATTTATAATTTTGGTTTCTTACATAAAAGAAACCACGTGATATTTAAACTTCTGTGCCTGATTTATTCCATTTGATGTCATTATCTCAATGTACATTCATTTCCCCATGAAAACCTCCAATTTATCTTTCTTTATAGCAGAATAGTTTTCCATTTTTAGTAAATAATAAATTTTTATGCATTTATCTTTTGATAGATGCAGGTCCTGCTAACAAAATTCTGCTATTAGAAATTGTGCTGCTATAAATATTAGTATACAAGTACCACTGCGATATGTCTTTAGCTCTTTCAGGAAAATACTTAGAAGGGGAATAATTATATCAAATGGAATTTCTAGTTTTAGTTTTTGAGGAATCTACATACTGACTTCCACGATGATTTTACAAGTTTACACTCCCATTAGCAAGGCAGGAGGTTCCATTTCTCCCACAGCCTTATAGCATTTATTGTTATTTGATTCCTTGATGACAGCCATTCTCTCTGGGGTAACTTCAATGGTTTTATCTGCATCTCCCTAACGGCCAGCAATGTTGAGTACCTCTTCAAGTATTTATTGGCAATTTGTACTTCTTATGAGAAGTGTTTATTCATTTTACATGACCAGTTTTTTGTTTGGATATTTAATTTTGGGGAATCTAATGTTTGAATTTTCTTTATAATCTAGATGTTGGTCTTCATAGTCAGCAAACCATTTTTACCCATTCTATAGGTATTCTTTTCACTCTGGTGGTTGTTTCTTTTGCTGTGCAGAAGCTTTTTAATTTGACATGGTCCTGTATGTTCATTCTTGGTACTGTTTCCTTCTTTTTCTTCTTTCCCTCATCCCACTTCTTCCTTCTTTTTAGCAATTTATTCGTGTACATTTTGGGTTTTATTTACTCTGTGAGGTTCTTACACTAGGGAGAAAATGTGATGTTTCCACATGCGGGTCTGATGTATTTCACTTATGAGTATGGTCTCTAGTTGCATCCATTTACCTCTACAAGCCTCAAGTTTATCTTTTTTTAAGCTGAGTAATACTCCATTGTATAAAAATACCACATCTTTTTATCCATTCCTCGGTGGATGGGAATTTGGGTTGTTGATTTAGCAATGACAAGTTATGCTGCTAAAAACATGGGTGCACACGAATTGGGAAAAAAATTTTGTTACTATTTCCTATGCAACTGGGTTCTGTTAAGAAGTCCTTGCCTATGCCTGTGATTTCAGATTGTCCCTATTTTATCATCTAGCAAGTCACATGTTTAACAACTAGTTCACATCTTTGATCAATTTTGATTTTACTGTAGCACATTGTGAGAGACATGAGTCTAGACTGTGTCTGAAACTGATTTTTAAATGTGCTGCCTTTCTTTATACATGCTGACATAGTGTTATACATCTGAGCTGCACTACCATAATTCTCACCTTATTCATATTTATTTTGGTAGGACTTGAAGGAAGGAGGTTCCTGCATCAACCTTTTTGCTATATTTTGACATAACATTTTTTCCAGCATTTGAAATTGTTTATTTTATATTATTCCAGCATATATTTACAACATATTTAGAGCATATATTTTGTGGTTTAGTTTGTTTTGTTTGTTTTGTTTTAGTCAGCGATAACTTTATAGCGTTATGGATCAATAGTTCAACATCACTAATTTGATTACTGATTTTATGGGCCATCATCTGAAGAAGAGCTGTCAGTTTGAAAGGCAACTTTGTCGAGAAAAGAACTTGGTTTGAAATGAAAATTCATGTTTGCAGTAGTGGACCCTATCATGTAACTCTGCCAGTGTAATCACAGAAAATAATTCAAAGACATACTTCACACTGTGCTGTGCAGACAAAAGACAGACGGTTCAAAGGCACTGTGAGAAGCATGGCACCCAGTAGTAGCAATTTCTTAATTCGGTCCATTAGGCTCTCCCCTTACCACACTTTATCTTCTTTCTTTGCGAGTGTTGAATGCAAAGAAAGAGAACTTTGAAGATGTAGCTTTTCACATATCTTTCTGAGGATATTCTTCAAAAGTGACACATCTTCCCAGTTGAATCTCAGTCTTTATGCTAATACTTTTCATAATTATTTTCTGCTAGCACAATTATTTATTTCATAGTACTAAGTGCTATAAAAGTAACAATAGATTTTCTTTTTGATCATATTCACAAAATACTTCCACATTATATTATTGATTTATTTTTTATTGTTATTTCTCCCAAAACTCTGAAAGATTATGTTCTTCACTTTAGTTTTCTTTATCCTCAGACAAATAGAAAATTAGTGAGCATTCTATGTAGTATGAAACTCTTACCTTATGTAGCACTTTATATACACTAAAGAGTCATTTGGTAAGCATTAAATCAAAAAATGTTGTCTTAGAATTTTGAAGAAGCCCACTTTTCTTCAGTATGTATATGAAACAGAAAGATGTGATAAACCAATGTAGACCAATAGCCAGTAGTGAGATTGAATCAAATAAAAAAGTTCTATCAACAAAGATAAATCTAGGGCTTAAGAGGTCACCGCTGAGTATTCCAAACTTAGGAAAACAATGAATGATATATTTATAAGACCTTTAGCAAAGCAATAGAGATGTTTAAAAAGAACCAAACAAAAATTTTATAAATGAAGAGCTTAGTAAGCCACATAAGGGATACTGTTTCACAAACACAATAGGTAAGATCAATAGAAGAAAGAACACTGGAATTTGAACATATCCCTTTTCTAACATCTTAAACTGACAAAAAAAAAAAAAAAGAGAAAAAGAGAGAACACAGGACAACAAAGTAACAACCAAAGCAATATTCAGAAAGACAGAAGAGCAATTTTAAGACCTTTTAGGAGTGAATTTTTAGAACAGCATTAAATTCACCAGTGTTTGCATTGTGAGGTACTGTAGGACAATCGAAGGGCAAAGTTAATGGAGAAGATATTCAATGAAATAACAGCTACAATGGGAAAGATGGTGCATCCAGGCTCCGGAGACCTGCAGGACCCCAGCGCACACGATCTACTCAGAGAAGCCCTCCTGCGTACTACACTGTAGTCAAAGCGTCAAAAGCAGAAAACAATGAGAAACCCCTGAAAACAGCCACAGAAACCTGCCAAATCACATTGGAGGAACATTTGCTAGATTAACAGTGCATTTGTCAGCGTCCCTTCCAGTGCAGAAGACGATGAGAAGGCATATTACAAGTTCTGAAGGAAAATAAAGGTCACCAAGTAGACTATAACCAATTCCATATTGGTAAGATATATGTGCCCAGAAACATTTCATTTTGTAGGTTTTCCAATTTGGTGTCATACAGTTCTTCATAATACAAAGATTGTTTATCTTTTCCTCAAAAAATCAGAAGGAAAAATTTCAAATATCTTGAAAAAGTGAAAATGCAAGCACAGCAATCCATTTTTATAGGCTACAGCAAGCAGTAAGAGCAACAAATCCCTATACTAAGTACCTAAAAGTTTTCAAATAAAAAATTTAACAGTTCATATAAAAGACGGGTCCCCAACCTGTGACCTTGAGTGATGCTTGTCCATCGTTTACTGAAACAGTGCATGAGTAAGGTTAGGTGAAACACACCCAGGTGATAGCTTACACTCCTTTCACACAATTTTCTTTTGTCTTTTTGAGACAGGGGCCTGCCGTACAGTTCAGGCTGGCCTTTTGCTCACTTTGTAGCCCAGGCTGGCCTTGAACTCGCAACGATCTTCCGGCCTCAACCTCCTGAGTACCGGTACAGCTGACCCTTTCACACAGTTTAACCCGGATCGATAAAGTAAGTAGAGTAGCAGTAGAACCAGCCCGTGAGCAGGAAGTGAGCTCTGGGCAGGTGAGCAAAGCTTTGTCTGTGTTTATAGCCACTTTCCATAGTTGACATTACTTCCTGAGTTCCACTTCCTGTGTGACAGTAGATTGTCACAGGAGTGTCAACCCTACTGCAAACAGTGCATGCATGAGGTCTAGGATTTCATGCTCCTTTGAATCACTCCAAACTCTCACTTCTTCCATGGAAAAATAGCCTTCCTGGAAACTGGGTCCTGGTGCCAAAAAGATGGGGAGCCACTCATCTAAAGGACTTGGAAAAGTAAGAACAAATTCAGACCACCGTTAACAGAAAGGTAAAAAAACAACAGTCAAACAAAAATAGAGTAAACAAAAAAAATGGACTGTTCTTTTACATTCTCTTGAAACTCTGAGTTTCCTTATAACTTTACTTTCAGGGTTTTTATCATCATGTACATGTACCAACCATCCCAATCAATGCATTCACGATGTACCACAAATATGTATTAATAAATAAATATATAAATTCCTTACTAGGCATTTCACCAATGTCATTTTCTTAAGCAACTGTTGCTAGAGAGTCATTGTGTTGTTTCAAATGTATCAAAGCATCTTGCTTTTCTTATACATCTTGTGACCTTACACTGATATTTGTACATCTTGTACTCAGTTTTCTCCACCATTTTTGCAAGGTATCTTTGTTCTAAATGAGTATTCACAAGTTGTGTTTGGGGTTTTAGTCTGGTAGACAAAATTGGGTTTGGTTCTGTCTGGCCACTGTAGCCCCCACTATTTTGGTTACATTTAATGGCTTTGGATACAGCTCAAGCTGCATCAGGGTTGAAGAAACCACTGTCTGTGGTGTTCACCCAATTTAGCAACATTACAGTGGCTTGTGTGGGTATGGTTTGCATAGCGATGGATGTGAGGCAAGCACTTTATGGCCATTCCAACAGCAGGAGGGCTGACCCAGAAATGCAGTGCCTCAGGCTTTACTGGGGTGAGATCTGCTACCAGCAAAAGCCCCTGGTGCTAGTAGTGTGGGTCAGCAGCAGTGTGGGTCTGCAGCACCTCTTTTCAGTATGCAGTGGGTCAAGCCCACATGGAGTGCAGGGAAAACAGTGTGTACTCCTATTCTGTCCCACAGTGGTGCTGGTCCACATGCAAAGGGCTGGCGGCTACAGAAAACTGTGTTGGTGGTTCCATAGGGCCCACACTGCAGAAGATATTCTGTGCTTTGAGGGTGATATGAATCCCCATGCAACTGATCACAGGGGGAGACAGTGGTGAAGACCTGCAAGGCAGTGGTGAAAACCAGCACGGTTCTATCAGTGCTATGTGCCCATCTGAGACTTTTCAATGCCGTAAGTGTGAGGACAAGTTCCTTGATCCTGCGTTCCTTGCAAATGGCACACTCTATGTCCCTCTGTGCTGAAACACCTGGTTCGTCTAAAGCAAGGTCCTTTTCTGGCTGCAGTTCTGGGGTTATCATTGCCTATTGGATCAAGTTGGCTCATAAGGTTACATCTCCCTGCTCTAGCCTGACAGACTCTCAGTGAGCTTCGATGGGTTGGCATGCACAAACCATCCTGACCCAGAGAGCCATATGCACTTGGACTATACAATAGCTCCCTTTACCTAGCACCTAGGTACAGCCACCTCAGCTCTTGAAATTGATGGGAAGGTAATGGGAGTGCCTTTATGAGTGAGTCTACTGTACACCTTCAGATTGCTCCTTTAACTGTGCTGAAATCACATAATGACTAAAAGTAGTGCTACCTAGGGCCCTTCCCCTTTGAAATGGGTCATTTTGTTCTGTTGTCTATGTTGTCATATTGGGTGTTCACATCTTACCAGGCTCTGGTCTTTGCCCCTTGGGTTCCAATGTTCTGTTGTCGCTCACTCCAATGCAGCTGTCCAGGCAGCTTGGGTTCTCCTTTATCGAGGAGGCAAATGCCAGACATCTCTGCTCAGTGCCTTTGAGTCTCCACCTTTAATACAAGAGTAACAGTAGTGAGTAACAAGGACAAGTGATAAGTGATAAAAAATAACAAAACATACTCTGTATCATTATATTCAAAGTAGTTAGAGTACAAGAAATAAGACAAAATCATTCATACACAAACGGATAACCCATTACATTTTATTGGTTTTCTCTTTTTTTGCTTACATATAACAGTTTAAAGAAAGGGGAAATTATTAAGGCTCAGATAGGACAAGCAATTTAGCATATGTAAATCTATTACAAATCTACATACTTATTTCAAGGGTCTAAATTTAAGCAAAATATTCTTACCTTATTTGAGCTTCATCTAATTTTGATCATCTTGACACTGATTTCTGTATATTATTTTCTCATAAATATTCTCAGTGTACATCTTGATAGCTACTATCATTTCTGGCAAGAGTTTGTTTAAGACATAACATTTTGTTTTGCTGCTTTAAAGCAGCAACTCAGTGTCATGTAGGAACAGGCTCCTCCTAGCTCTGCAAAAATACAAAACCAGAAGATGGTCTCTTTTCTCTGTTAACAGTGGGTTTAAAAGAAAAATGCAACCATAAGATACAAAAATCATGAAGAAAATAATACAGTGTTTGTCATACAGGAAAATAATATAAATGTTATCTTATTTATCCTTTATTTCTGAAAGGAGGAATTCAGTTTCCAAGTAATTGAAAGGTAAATAACTATTTCATTGAGATGTTTCATTTCATGAAAAATGATATAAAATTCAGTTTAAAAAAATAGTCTTCTCAGCTTGCTACAGATTTTTTTGTATAATGTTGACTCTCATTTACTTACTCTACAGATTGACTGAATTATTTTTCCAACCAAAATGTAAAATATCATGAAATATTTATACATTTTTAGATTTCTGTTCAAAAATACTAGCTTCAATGATGATGAATATCAAATACAGTGCATGTCTTTTTTTTTTTTTTTTTTTCAGAATTGAAACAGTGCTCCATTGCTTTGTGACATTTTTTGGAGTGATTTTCCTGGTGTTCATGAATGCTCAAAATTTGCCACAGACCATTAAATGTTTTATAAGACCTAAAGCCCATTCAATTGAAGAAGTCATTCTAAACAATGAGAACTGAAACAATGTATTATTACAAATTTTTAAATGATGTGTCAGTGAATGCATTTTTGTAGGGCTCCTCTCAGGGTCTCTTTGAAGGGATGTTTGCAAAGAAGGTATCCTACAACTTATGTTTTGTTACCTTCGCTGTTAGTCTATCTGTGGTGATACCACTCAAAATGGCTTTTAGAGAGTGAGGCACGTTCAATGATGTTACCCAAAAGTTCTTCCAATCTCCTCCTTTCCTGTCCCAAGTGCTGGAGAATAGAGACTGCACATTTCACTGGGCAATAAGGAAAAAAAAGTATTTCTTCCTCCCTAAGAAGGTTCAGAGAACATTTTCCATGAGAGCGTACTATGGAATTGACTGACTCTTCTCTCAGATAGGCAATTTATAAGGTACTTTCATGATAGTCATGTATTTTGACTTCAAAAAAGGTAATCAACAAGGCATCTAGCATATTGAGAAAAACATGGGCTCCCAAAAATCTGTTACAAAAAGAAATACCTAAAGACTATATGCAGTAAACAATTTGATAATGAAAAGCTACTGATTTAGTAATTAGTGACTTGCCACATAGGTAAGGTATTTAATGGGATGTAATTGTAGGATAGCATCTGCATGTAACTATAGAAATAAATGTGTTCTCTTTGAAGAAATCCATGTTAAGGGTTACACTACCTTACCTTTGTCTTAGAGCTTTTAAAATATCCCTGGAAGAAAACAAAACTAGGCTATTTTATGGAATTCTAAAATATTCTGCTCTCAAAAATTACTCGTTGGTTTCAGTTGATTTCATATCTGCTTAATGTAGCATTCATTCTTTTTGTTTTGAAGGATACAGCTTTCAGGTAAAAATGAGGACATTCCTGCTCTGATGTCCCTCTGAGATAAATTACGAAGCCCTTCAAGACGTAGGAAGATGGGGTTCATTATTCCCCACATGGTCGCCAAGGCCAGTGAGGAAAAATAGTAAGAAGAGTTAATATTGCAAAAAAGACTCACCATCAAAAATGAAATAATATTTGAGATGGAAAACGTGTATTATTCCTATCGCACTGCCAAACTCAGTGTCTACACAAATTATTATCTCTCTGTAGATGCCAGTCATGTAAGTTATAGTTCTCTAAGGGAGCTTTAACTGCTTTTCCTTACTTAGAAATTTCCTCTTTTTTATCTCTCCCCATCAAAATGACTTGAATTCATATAATAACACTTTTTAAATTTCAGAATTGTGTTTCACAATGTGGAACTTCCAGTTGAATATGCATATTCTTTTTCATTTTAGAAAATATACACAGCAATGATCACGTTATGTATAACTTGCAGAAATCCATTACACAACATTTCAGTTGCTAATGAATACTGATCCTTTGTACTATCATTTCAGTACATATCTTAACTTCTATCACTTTCAAAGTTAGCTAAATGCAAGAACACTTTCCTATGCACTGATACTAAAGTTTACAGAGATCTCTTACTTCATAGAATTAAAGGAATATGATTATTCTTATTTGCAATTTTACTACATTATTTATAATAGTCTACACTCTATAGTACATATTTGTGGTGGATTGACAACTGGTGGTCAGCTTATAACAGCCAGCTGAACTGAACCAGAGTGGTGCTGGGTGTCAGGGGCACCATGATGCCCAGGATACCTGAGGACTGCAGCCAACAAAATACAAAGGAGAACGGGAGAAAAAGAAGGGAAGCTGTTGGGCTCTGTTGGTTCTCCTAGAGCAGCATGTCATGCCGGCTTTCCTTATGTGAACTTGACTCTTCTCATCTTTGAAGGAGCATGGACTGCTATTGTCACTGAGAATGTCTAAGGTTCAGTGTAGGGGAGCTCTAGTCCTTAATTTGAGCATCACTTCCTGGGTCTGGAGGGGAAGATGGTGCACTGTTCAGTGTCCTGGAGAAGCTTGTCATCCTGGCTTTCCTGATACAGACTGGGCTATTCTGCTTGTTAGAGGAGCTCAGGACCTCACTGTCACTGTGGTACCTTTGCGGGTAGCTCTGGTTCTTACTTTGAGCATTGCTTCCTGCTCCGGTGCTAGCACAGATCCTTCATCCCACTGACACAGACTTTCTATCTTCCACTTCTGACCTTTGATCCTTCCCAGCACAAATCCATGAAACAGACACGCATGAGATATTGTAGTGGGCTCTTGGCCTCCAGCTGAATTCGTGGAGGGCATTGAGATAGACTCTTGGTCATTAGCTGGACTCATGCAGGACATTACTGTGGGATCCAGGCCCTCAGCTGGATTCTTTTGGTCTTTAGTGTGTGGACAAATTTATTACACTCTTTATATATGATTCTTTGAGTGATTGTTATAAAATAATCCAATAAATTATGTGTCCTGTACTGTTTCCCTTGTAAACTCTGACTACAACAATATCCAAATGTAATTTTGACATACACATTAATTCAGACTACAATAATGGTAAATGTCCTGATATTTTGTTGTTACACTAGCAACTTTCCTGAGCACAGTTTTTCATGTCTTTAGTAAAGTAATTTTCTGGGATATGAATTTCCATTCTGTTCACTAAAATTACAAATGAGCTGAAAAAATTATGTACTTCAGTGTACAGCTCAGTATGTTTAACAGTGTATGTTATGGGAGAAATGCTAAATCAGCAGCATGAAACAATGCTATCCTCAAATTTCTAACCAATAGAAACTTTAAATAATAAATGTGTACTATGTATTTAGGCAGTTAAGGTTTGCATTAATTGATTTTGAAGCAAAATATGAATAATATGACTACCATTCCTGAAATGCTAGCTCTGATTCTCAATTACATCTCATTGTGTCCTCATAGGCCTTGCTCCAGACATCATGCTTAATTTTTTAATAATATTAACTAATGTTCGCTGTCACAGTACTTATGTCATCATTGATGGAAATTTTGTTTTATTTGTGTTATGGTTTGTGTCTGAATGGCCTCTCAAAGCCCTATGCAGTCGTGGGGCAGACCTCTAGACTTTGACTGATTCATGGTCCGGTGTTGGGATTACTGGGCTTGAGGGCTACACCTGCACTGGGGCAGGTGGTTTGCATACAGTGTAACCGAGGGAAAGAGGCTGCCGCCGCCACTCCTCCCTTGTTGCTCTTGTTGCTTTTACCGTCTCCTGCCACCATGAACTGCAGTCGCCCTCTGCAGTGTGCTACCCTGCTCGGAGCCAGCCAAGTATGGACTGAAACCTCCACAAACTGTGAGCTAAATAAATCTTGCCTTCCTTCATTTTGTATGTCAGGTATTTTGTCTCAGCAACCAGAGAAAAGAAACTAAGACAGTTTTATTATTATTATGTTTTTGGTACCAAGAATTGAACTCTCGTCGTCACACTTGCCAGGCAGGTACTGTGCCACGGGTATATCCCCAGTGGAAATTTTAATGTATAAAGAAGTAACCCTCCCAACACTCTTGCCATTCAGATCCTTGAACTAGTGATTTTGTCCATTTCTTTACCTTAGCCACTTATTCGTATGCTTGGGCCATAAACATTACAAGTGTCAATTATTGTAACTTTCTATAACACCGATTCCATGGACGGCGTTCTGTAATCACAAGTTTCTTTGGCTTTGTCATTCACTCTACTTTCCCACTGCACATGATTCTTTAAGCTCTTTAATTTGTGACCCATGATTCTCACCAATTTGTCTCTATGGTCTGGCTCACATCAGAATACCACTGTGTAAAAGTTCGAGTAAAGGTTCATAGGCTCTTATTCTCTAATCCAATGATCATTTTCAACATTTCCCACATTTCACCTCTCACTCTTTTCACGGCTTTGGCACAAATGGCCAATTCATCCTTGATGAACATTCAGTGCTGTATTTCCAAGACACCAGGCTCTTGAATTTTTTTCCATCTCAAGAGTTATTATTTCTAAATCCTTTTGACAATTTCTTCTCTCCTACCCAAATTCTGGTGTTAAAATTCTTCAGAACACTGTTATCAGTCATTTTTTCCCTTAATGCTTTATTTGATGATTCCATATCCATTTGGATAGTTTTAGATACCATCACTAGGTTCAAAAACTCCAAATGTGTTTGAGCAGCCTAGCTCTCTCTTGAACTGTAGATGAATATCCACCACCTACTCCTCAATTCAAATATAATATTGAATATAAAAGACTTTATTTATTTGCTGCACATTTTTTCTTGACAGATGGCTAACCCACTGATTTAATTTGGAAAAGTTTTTAAAGTCTTAATAATTTACTCCTGATATGCAAATTCTATATTTTTAAATATGTCTGTCTCCTATATCCTAGTTCCTTTAAGCCTCCATTTAATCTGTACATAAAGGAGTGAAGTTCTTAGTGTAAATATAAGTAAAATGTCCCTTTCACTAAATCTTTTATCTTCTTCTACTCTGCACTTGTATTTCATCTTTGCACTGCAGTTATACTCTAATATTTCTATTTCATTCTTGCATTGCCCAGCCACTTGCATGATTCTAAATGCAGATCTCACTAGATCTGCATTTTATATCTTCCAAAAATTCATTCATTTTAATGCAATCATTAAATTCTTTATGATCTTTCTCATTTGTTACTTATTCCTCTGAAAGAATAGTAAGCTTCACAAAGATTAATATTTTTGAAAATTATTGGTATACCCCAAGTCAGAAAGGCTTCTGTAAAAAATGAACATAATAAATAAACATGTTTAAATAATGTAGGAAGAGTACTGCAAGTCCAGATTAAGGATGTAGCTAACTCTGAATTTAGAATACAGTATTGCTGTACAAGAACATAACAGGTGAGTGACTGGAAATGTGTTAGTTATTCAACTCACTAATTCAGAAAATAAGATTGAAAAGTGAGTGCAAGACCAAAAATAAATATAAAATAATCAAATGTATTTACCTGAGAAGAGTATGAAGTAAGCAAATTATTAGAGCATAATCAATGAAATTAAGATAGCATATTATATATTAGAAAGGAAAAGGGAAACAATTAGTAATATAATGTAGTTCATCATAAAAGAGGATAATTGTGCTCAATTTTATGTAAGTTTTTGGAAGTATAATTATCAAACTATATTAATTTATTATCAAACACGAAAGTGATTATACCAATAGAAAGAGAGACGATGGAGATGTAATCAAAACAAAAACAAAAACCACAAAAAGTCTGGCTCAGGCATTATAAAACTGAGTGAATTAGAATATCATTGTAAGATATGGCAGAGGAGAGACACAGAATAGCTACAAAGGTAGAATACAAGGGGTAGAAAGGCCTTTGGGCCATTTTCTCTGACTCAAGTCTGGTATGGACTAGGATCTGGCAATACAAACAACATATAGAACTAATTTAAAACCATTTCAAAATCAAAAGGAAAAAAAAATCTAAGTATGTAAAATTAAATGAATACATTGCATGCAGAGTCAGTTCAGAAATGCAAGAATGTTTCAACCTAAAAATAGAAAACAAAGAGCTATTTAAAAAGAAATTTTAATTCAAACCAAAATGGAATTCACATCATTTTTCTATCTTCTACTCAGGATAAAAATACTTACAAAGTTATAAATGAAAGAAAATGTCTTAACTCTAAGAAAATTCCTCAAAATTTTCAGCACATATAATACATAATGAATAAATTCAAGACAATGATTAATGAACAAGAATTCCAGCTCCTGACAAATATTTGTGTTTGAGAACAAAAATAAATACGCTAATCTTACTTCCACTGCGACACAAATGATTAACACAACACAGGCAGAGTAATACATGCACTTGTGAAACTAAAGCTAAAATACAATGCTCATGATACCATGGAGAGATGTTAAAAGCAAAATAATTGCAAAGAATGCAATATACATGAATAGATCAAATAATAAAATTAGGTGAAAGCCTTCTATTTACATTGACTATAGTTCCTTGCTTAATTGAAAAAACTAATTGTTAACTAGAACATCATTAAAATTATATTTATGTGTGTATGTGTGTGTGTGTATGTTCTTTCATTTAAAAAGATAGAAATATGTATATTCATTTTTAAATTGTTTGATCTACAATTTAGAAACTTTGCTTTTCTGAGTCTGAGGGCATTGCTTGAAATTCTACAGAGGCCTCTGTTCTACTTTATACTAAATAGTACTATATCTGTATCTACTTCAGATTTTTGGTTTATTTCCTTTAGAGCAAGAATTTGAAAACACTTCTACAACACTCCAAGTATAATTGTTTCTGAGATTTGCATATTTTTTCTCAAAAAAATATATATGTGTATTTCTCAGACATGTTTCAAAAACTTCAATAGATCAAATGTAGAAGTATTTATTATTCACTCACATTACACACATTCTTAGAATTTAAGTAAATGAATTAAAATGAACTGTGTATGGCATTAATGAATTTAAGATAAAAAAATCCGTATCTACAAATCTATAAAGAATCGGCTGGTTGTGAAAATTCAATTATTAAGACAAAGTTGATTATGTATTAATCTAGTGAGTAGGTTAATTACCAGCAAATTGACAGGCTTTTTACTGCATTTTTCAGGTTGATACACAAGTACATGGCAAAAATATGAATACATAAACTGGATTTTGCAGATAAAGTTCAGGAGAATGTTTATTTCTTTGAAATTAATTTAAATTAATTTCAGAGAGACACAAAAAGAAAATTCTGCTGTATTACTAATATTTTGTTTCCCAAAAAGTAAAAAGAATGAAACAAACTTTGCAAAATATGAATATATTAAAATTACAGCTAATGAGAACATGCACTCTGAAAACACTGTAGTTTTAATTTTTATCACAGGCAAAATATCTGAAATAGTGTAAATCTCTCACAATCCACCATATAAGAATTGAAATGTACATCTCTGAAATTTAATTTTATACTTCAGTTTGTAATCAGCTCAGGTAAATTTCATTTAATGCAGAAGGAACAGATGGAAGAATAGATTCTATTATCCTTATAATCAAAAGCAGGCAAAGAAACTTTTAAAAATCTGTGACTAAAGAGTTTTGGAATCAAAGCCATGTGCCCTGCCTAGACACAGGTCTATAAGCCCTGGATGATTCATATTACCCATTCTTCTACTTCTATTTCTAAAATATTTACAATCATATTTTATAGACACCTCATTAAATTTCTATATCCTCTTCATGCAAGAATGCCATCTGTCTCCAAACAGCCTGATCTAATCTCCATCAATATAGGCAACATGTTAAAGATTTCACTAATCTTAATGCACTTAGGATATTTATGATTTTTACCACTAAAGATTACAATGATAATTGAGATATTTAAAAAGGATTTTAATAGACATACCTCAAGTCAGTACTTTCTAATATAGTATTATCTGAATACCAGTGTGATGTGGATTACTAGTTAGGACATTTGTTCTTAGTTTTGAAGCTTAAAGTGCTTTAAATATAATTTATTCACCTTCTCTTGTACATACACATTACATTTCAATATTTGCAATTTCAAGCAGTTCCATAATAACCTTGCTCAAGTGTATTTTTCAGTGCATAGGAGAGTGTCTTCAGAGTACATTCCTAAATGTAGAGAATTTCTGAGTCTTAAGCTCTTGTGCTCTTTTGTTAGAAATTGTCAAATTCCCTACAGAAGGATACCAGTTTGCATTTACACCGACAGATTTGAGAATGGCGGATACAATAGCCCCAAACACCACGTCTTTAGGCACTAAATTTTTTTTCCAAAATGACATTTAAGAAATAGTACTATATTGTCATTTTGATTTTCTTTAAATAAGTTTGAAAATTTCTATATTTTCAAAAATCTATTTTTATATCTTTTTTGTGGAATTGACAGATCATGTCTTTTTCTCTTGTTTTTAATCAAGGTTTTGCTCCTTGATTCATCAATTCTAGATTTTTTGAGGAATATTAATACTTTCAGCCCAACAGTACAACAGAGCTAGGAAACAGTTCTCCTCCACCCACCTGAGTTTGGCCACACTCCAGGACCGACTTACGTGTAAGATTTCACAGCCTGACCTTCAGTAACCTTTTCCCCACTCTGACTTTCTTAAAGGTTCAAAACAGGAAGTGCACCTCACAGTTGTCATTTAATGAAGGTGAGCTCTGAAAGGCACACCCTGTGGAAAGGCCCTGACTCAGGATGGCTTGGTGCCCCTCCTGTTGTTGCTGTCAACCCTACCTAGAGACGCAGTAAGAGGGACCCAGTTAGGGGTGCACTTACTTTAATATATGAAAGGTTGATGTATTGGAGGGCTTTTATTTTGCTTTGTCCTGACATTACTTTTTTGTTCCACATTTTGTTGACACAGACCAGCCTCCAGTACAGGTTCTGGTGACCTTCGATAAACGTAACTGCTTTGCATGCACTATTGGATGGGCACTTCTAATTCTTTCTTCTCTGTATGCAAGAACTTAGAATTGCTCTGCTGGACTGATCCTACAGTATCACCTTAACTGTTTCATATGTTTCAGTAAAAGTTTTGGCTATTTGCCTTCATAATTTATATCGTTTTTTACAGTGAAAAGATTTAAAATTTTCTGTGTACCCAAATTAATGTATCTTCTGTTCATGCATCTAGATTTTTAACCGTAGTTAGAAAGCCTTTCCCTATAATAAAGTTCAAAATAATTTCACCTCTGTGGACTTGTATAACTTGTATGTCCATGAGTGATTCATCTTGACTTTAGTCTGTGCTTTCCCATACAGGAAGCCTGCCGTGATGACACAGCATTAAAAGGTACGCAGCAAGTGAGAACAATAAAATCATCTCCCCAGCCACAAAGAGATCAAGCAGAAGTTGGTATAGTTCTCACAGTGTGTGGAGAACGTCAGTTTTGCTTCCCTTATACCTCTTTAGACAGCACCATGAGGGAAACTTCCTTACGAGATCTTCCTCGTTTCCGTGGGGTTCCTTCAAATTGGTGCACCTTTTCATTCGTATCTGGGGTATAAGAGGTTTCAGACGTACACATGTGCTCACAATCGGCATTTCATACTTCACTGAAAATGTCTGTCCCAGTCTTCTTTTGAGGTTATGTGGCACCTCTGCGAACAACGGCAGCCATGGTATCTGTTTCTCTTATATAAATGTTCAGATTCTGCTTCTCCTCCAGGAAAACTGTCTCTCAATTCCTGAAGTGTCCAAGAAAGGTCCTCAATATGCAGTTTCTCTGGCTTTTTCTTGAGAATGTAGAGTGGTGCTCTTTGCAGTTCTTCATCTTCACGGGCAACCGGAAGTGCCTCATTTCCATGTCTTTAAAAGGTGAATATACAATTCCACTCTGATACTTTTTCCTTATAGTAGACCAGAGAAACCTTACATAATTTCTTCTGAAACAGGGACATCCATTTTTTTTGTTTCTCTAGAAGTTAGTGTATAATTTATATGGCTAGTTACAAAAATTTTCTCTTTATTTTTCATTTTAAGCAATATTATTGTGATCTGTCAAGATATAATTTTCCTTGTTCTTACACTGGTTGTATTTCAGAGAGTATCCTGAATCTATGGCTTGATATCTTTTCTCTATTTTTGAAAATATTTCCTATGCATGTATTAAAATAGTTTCTGTTCCAATTTCTTTCTCCTCTGTTAAGAAATCCAGTTACACATCTGGTAGAACTTTTCACTTTGTGTTATTTATACCCTTAGTTTACTAGCTATTCCCAAATAGGTTTTACCTCTTGATTCAATCCTGATATTATCTACAGACGATCAAGCATAGCAAACACACTGTGTAACCTATCAGCATGCCCACCTAACACATTTGTAATCTCATCCATCCTGTTCTTCAGGTTTAAGAGTTTTACTTTATTATTTTAATAAGACCAATTCTTTAGGAGAAAAACTTTTTAAGTTTCTCAAATATATTGATTCTATAAAATTTTCACATGACCCTTCTGTACCTTGATGTTTTATATTATGTCAATTAACTTAGTATTTAATAATTTTATTTTAAATCATGTGTGTGATGATTTTGGAATAAGTGTCCTGCTTTCTAAATAAAAGTATACCGTTTCTCTTCAAGGAAAATAGATTTGTCCTCTTGGAAGTACAGAACATAAACACATAAACATAATCTACCTAAGGCTGTCCATTCTTTATCAGACTCTTGAAGTTTGGCTCTGTTGACATCACAAATGAAAGTTTACTGTGCTTATTAAGGCTTTTTTAGCTGACTTTGAGCTCCTTTGTTCTTCATAGTGTCTGAAAGATGAAGAATTTTATGGCTATTTGCCAGGGAAAAGCAGCTTTTTGCTCTGTCTTTTGCTCTTTACTCTTGTTCTTCAGGAGATTTTGATGCCTGATTACAAATTTGTAGCCCTATATAAGGTTTTATAACTGTTTTCCTTCATGACGATCATGTCTTAAGTCCTGGCAGGTGTGCAATGCCTAAATTGTGTGGAATTATTTTTCCTTCTGGCCCAGGGAGAATTCAACAGGCTCCTACTTTTCTCTGTTCAGACACAGAGTCTACATACTTTCCAGAAGTGCACGATCAGATTCTCTCGGGATGCGAATGTGTATGCTTTGAGATCGGAGCTACTTTATTGATGGCCGCCTTTGATGGTATATTCCTCACATTCCCATCACTACAACAACACAGCTGATGTCTACATCTATGATTTATCTTGGCTCACAATTTCAGAGGGTTCAATCCATAGTCGACTGGCTCTTCCCCAGACACGGCATGGTGGAAGGCACAGGAGAGGAATGTTACGCTCCCTGGGCAGCCAGGAAACAGGAAAGGGTGGAGCACAAAAGAAGAATACACCTTTCCCGTCTTTCCTCAGTGATCCGCCTCTCTGAGCAGCGCCGTCTGCTGACAATACATCAGCGGATTAACTCATCTCAGCGCTGCACCTCTGAAAACCTGGGACTTCTGGGGGATATTTTAGTTTCAAACCATAACAGACATTTAAAGGTTATTGATTTAATTAAAAGAAATCATTCAAGAAGAGGTGCCTAACAGAATTGATATGAAACTGTAAGAGCCCATTAAATCTCAAAGTTTTAAAAAGTGCATGAGCTTCTATGTCACATTTTTTCTTACGTGAGAAACCCTAATTATGAATACAAAGCAAAATTAAAAATAGATCATAGATCTTTCTCAAATGGGAAAGGGGTCAAGACCTCTGATTTAAGACCTCTGATTGTTATATACATTAAAGATAGGACTTAGATGAGAAGACTATGTTTCGTCTCTGTAATAGCTCACACTGTGCACCCTGATAGCCATTGTCATTTACTGGTATTTCACAGCACTGATAGTGTTGAAAGAGTGAATATTAACACTTCTGTTACAGCGCTCATCAGTCATTTATGCAAGGTGAAACACTAAATAACTAACTCAGTTGCTCGAGTAGAAAACACAGGCTGCTGTTGTAGAATTTAAGAATGAGCATATTAATTGGCCTCACAATTGAGGTTTAAGTTTTTTCTAATTGGAGTTTTCACCCTGTGAACTTGGATGCGGATTATCCAGTTGATGTTGGACGCAGCTGCTGTTTTGGAAATTCCAGGTGTCACAGAGTAAGTAAGTAGCTACAGTGAGAATTGCTAAAAGAATATGCTTGTTTCAGAGAATTAAAAACCATACACTAACATAAACAAAGGACACATAGCTCTCTTTGAAGGTTGAAGGTGTGAAAAAAGAGCTAGTAAGAAAAATAATTACAACTAGACTGAATGCTTTTTTTGTACCCATGTCTTCAACCTTGAGGATTCCCAGAAAAGGCAATATTGTTAAACAAAAGCTAACAATCATTTCAGCATCAGCCGGAGAATTAAATTCCATCATCCTTATTTCAAATCTCACACTTGAGCTTAGCCAAAAAGGCCGAGAAGTGATTAGCCTTATTTCAAATTTTAAAATCCCTCACATCGGGAAATGAATGAAATATTTTTAAATTATACCTTAATATAGCATGTTTTGAGAACTATAAAACATGAAATATAAACTTGGCAATTTGAACTACAAATCACTTCATTATCACATTTTTCTCTCGAAGAAAGTGTTCAGAAATTACTTTTTTTTTGACCCCAGAACTCTGCCATACAGGGCAGTAAAAGATCAACAAATGATCTCATGGACTTAGTTACTGATTGGGAAACTGGAATTAATGATAGATGTCAATATGAAAACTTGGTATTATGGTTTGTGTCTGTATATCCCCCCAAAGCCTCATGCAGTCATAGGGGCAGGTTTCTTGGAGAGAGCTGGATCTAAAGCTTGTGGCTGATTCATAGTGCAATGCTAGGATTAAAAGTGATGGGATTAAGGCACGGTGATTGCTAGATCACTTCACCAACCTAATCCCACCAGTCTGGATATGATAAAAGTGGCAGAAAGAAGCTTGTTTTCCCTTTTGTTCTTCTTACTCTTGATGTCTTGTGCTGCCATGAGCAGTAGCACCTCTGCCATGTGCCACCCTACCTTGAGGCAGTCATTTTTTCTCTTAGAATCAGGAATCAAACTCAGAACCTCACACTTGCCAGGGGAGCACTATGCCATAGAGCTATATCCCTGGTCAGAGTCAGCTGATTTTGAACTGAAACCTCTACAAATTGTGAGCTAAATGAACCTTGTTTTCTTAACTTTGGCTGTTGGGTATTTTATCTCAGTAACAAGAGAAAAGTAACCAACACACTTATTTTTAATTAATTTTATTGGTACATTTCAATACACATAATGATTATATTCATCATGGAATTTGTACCTGTGCATGATGTTTCTTGATTCTTCTTTTGCCCCAAACCTTTTCCCCTCATTATTTATAAAAATTGGTGTCCATTTTTAATTCTACTCACTTTGATCCCACCCAACCCTATTGTCCTTCCCATTTGAATATTTTCTTCCTATTTTCCTATTTTTTGCTCCTGTTTACGCTTTTGGTTTCTCATACCAGACAAATCAGGCAATACTTGAATACTTGTGTATGACTTATTTCACTTAAGCATATGGTCACAGGGAGCATCCATTACCTGGAAATGTTTCAAGTTTATCCTTCTTTATGGCAGGGTAGTAATCCATTGTATGACAATTTCATCTCCTTTATCCATTCATTGGTTGATGGACATTTGGGCTATTTCTAAGATTCAACTATTACAAATTGTGCGACTATGAACATAGGTGTACATTTATTGCTATGGCATGATGCTTATAATTCTTTTGGGAAAATACCAAGAAGATTAATCTCTGGGTCAAAGGGAACATCTTGTTTTCACTTTTGAGGGATCTGCACACTGATTTCCATAGCTTGGTTGCACCAGTCTACACTCTCACCAACAGTGGAGAAGGGTTTCTTTTTCCCTATATCCTCGCCAGCTTTTGTAACTGGTTAATTTCTTGATAATAGCTATTCTTTCTGCAAATGGAATTTCAGTGCTTTTAATATGCACCTCTCAAATTACCAATGGTGTTAAACATTTTGTACATATTTATTGGTCATTTCTATGCCTTATTCTGAGAACTGTCAACTCATTTCAGATGCCCATTTTTGGATTTGGGTCTTTAAATTTGGGGGTCTGATTTTGTTTTTAATTTTAATATATTCTAGATATTAGTGATTTGTCTGAGGAGCAGGTGGCAAAAATTATGTCCCACATTGTGAGTTGTTTCTTCACTTTGTTGGTGGCTTCTTTTGCTGTGCACAACCTTTTTAATAAGAAGAGATACAAGTTGTTCATTCTTTGTAATATCTCCCATGCCTGGGGGTTTTGTACATAAATTCTATGCTTACACCTATGTCTCAAGAGCCTACATGTTCTATCTTTCAGCAGATTTAGTGTTTCTATTTTCACATTTAGGTCTTTGAGCCATTGTGAATTTAGTTTAATGAATAGTCAGAGATATTGAGTCTAGTTATGAGTCTAGTTTTAATCTTTGGTATGTGGAAAGCCAGTTTTCTTATGGATCATGCTTTTGAGTTGAAGTCCAGTAACTTGTTTCCTAAAGATTTTTCTGCAATAATTTTTCCTCTAAAAATTTTAGAGTTTTACATCTTACATTAAAATCCATTATATACTTTGAGGTAAGTTTTATAGCATGTTTGAGGTTTAGTTTTGTTTTGATTCTTGCCTATGCATATTTGATTGCTTCAGCAATCAATGATTTCTTCAAAAGTGTGTCTTTTGAGTCTCTGTGGACCTCTCCATTGGCAAGTGAGACCTGCTGCACTGGGGTGGCTTCAGGCCCTGTGGTCCTCTAGATATGGAGATGAAGCCTACCGTCTTCCAACCAGCTACCCGAGGGTCTTTGAACAGCGGGCCCTGTCTGCTCACCATCAGATTCATGGCTGAGTCCCACATACTTTCCATACACAGCATGGAGACCCTAGTACCAAAGGCTAGCATTCCCCCACCATGGCAATCTGAGCTGTGCACCCAACCAGTTGACTGAGGATGCTGGGCCAAGTGGTCCACTGCCTTCTATCATCTTGGGATAACTTTGCTATCCAGGTAAACTAGGGTCCCTTGAGTCCTTCACTGAACTGCCTGGGTAGCTTGTAGCATAGCATTTTTCATCTGACATCCAAAATGAGAAGACATAGGAGCAAATGCAATATCAGAACTCAACTTCAGCCAGAACAAGTCTAAGAGACATAAAAGAACTTGGAAGCCACATACCTGAAATCTCTGAAACGATCACATCTGAAGTAAAGCAACAACTCCATCATCAGGCCATAGAAGAGATCAGATCAGAAATAATTTCTCAGGAAAAAAAGTGAAATGACAATAATAATGAAAGAATTGCTCAGCACATCTAGAGAAGAAATATATAAAACAATAGCAGAAATAGGGAATAGATATAAATGTTAAATGAACAAATAGCAATGAACTAGAATACATGAAAAAGACTCAAAGAAATTTCTAAGAAATCAAAACTTCCACTGAAAGCTTGGAAAACTGCTTGAATGATGCTGAAGATTGAATTACATATCTTGAAGACAGCATAGCAGCTAGTGTTTGTGAAAGGAAGGATCTCTTAAAATCAACAAGGATCCAGGAAAACTCAATTCAACAGCTTCAAGACGAGATAATGAGAAATAATGTGAGACTAATAGGAGTCAATGAAACAGGAGGAGGCAACACAAATGACATAAAAAGAATATTTGCAGAAATAATAGCAGAAAATTTCCCAAGCAGGGAAAAATATTCTGATGTACAGTAAATGAGGCATGTAGAACTCCAACTAGCGATAACCAAAATAAAACCACACCAGACATATAATAATCAAGAGCCCAGATCTCCAGCAAAAGAACAGAATATTAAAAGCCGCTAGAGAAAAGAAACAGATCACCTATAAAGGAAAGCTCATCAGAATAATAGCAGACTTCTCAACACAAACCATCCAATCAAGGAGAGCGTGGAGCAATGTATTACAAGTTCTGAGACAAAACAGCTCCCACCCCACACTGATGTATCCTGCAAAACTATCCTTCAAATTTAATGGAGAAATACAATATTTTGACAACAAAGAACAAATGAAGAACTTCATGAGTGCCAAATCGTCTTTACAAAGAGTACTAAAAGATATTCTAGACAGAGAAAAAATTACTAATTTCAAGTACAACAATAGAAAGGAACCCTCAAACAGAGCAAGCAATTAAACAGATAGCAAAAGTAGGAAACCTACAGCAAGTAAATAACATGACAAAGATAAGCCAACGTATATCAGTTATAACCATTAATGTAAATGGCCTCAATTCACCATTAAAAAGAAACAGAATGGCAGAGTGGATTAAGAAACAAAATCCCACAATATGCTGTATCAGGAAACACACTCTACTCAAAAGGAAATCCATAGACTGAAATTCAAAATATCTAAAACAATTCTCCATGCTACACGTTCCCAGAAAAAAGCAGGAGTAGCTATTATGTTTGCAGACAATGTAAACTTCAAACTGAAAACAATCAAAAGAGATAAAGGTAACTAACTACTAGTTAGGGGAAAACTGTAAGAGCAAGAGATAACAATCCTAAACATGTATGTGCCAAATATTGGAGCATGAAACTATATAAAACAAATACTAACAGACATGAAAAACCAAATAATAGAGGACATAAACACCTATTTGACACAAAGAGACAGGTCAGCTAGACAAAAAATCAGCAAAAAAATAACCAATCTGAACCAAATCTGTGAATAAATGGACTTATTAGATGCATACAAAGTGTTCCACCCTACAACATCAGAACACACATTTCTCACAGCTGCTCATGGGACTTTCTCTAAAATAGACCATATTCTAGCCCATAGAGTATGTCTACCTAAAGACAAGAGAATTGAAATTATCCCATGCATATTATCTGACCACACTACAATAAAATTGGAAATTAATGACAAAAGGAACTCCAAAAACTACACAAACACTTGGAAATTAACTAGCAGCCTCCTGAGAAATCAATAGATCACAGAAAAAATTAAGGAAGAAATTTTAAAATACCTACAACCAACAAAAATATAAATACAACATACCAGAATGTGTGGGATGCAATGAAAGCACTTCTCAGAGGGAAATTTATAGTGGTGAAGTCACACATAAGGAAAACAGAGAGAGAACAAATAAATAGCCTAATACTGCACCTCAAACTTTTAGACAAAGAAGAACACATCAAGCCCAAAGCCTCAAAAAGGGAGGAGATTATAAAGATCAAGGCAGAAATTAATGCCATTGAGATGAAGAAAACGCTACAAAAATAAATGAATCAAAGAGTTGGTTCTTTGAAAGACTAAATAAAGTTGATAAACTCCTAGTCCACCTTATCAAAAACTGAAAGGAAAAACTCAAATTCACACAATAAGGAATAAAAAGTATGAAATTACTACAGATCCTACCTAATTCAAATAATCATTAATAACTACTTTGAAAATTTTTACTTCCATAGGATAAAAAACTCAGAAGAAATGGACAGATTCATAGATATGTACAAATTATCAAAGTTGAATCAGGAAGGTATAAAAATCCTGAACAACCCTATATCAATTAATGATATTGAAAATGTGATTTAAAAATTTTCGACAAAGAAAAGCCCAAACCCTGATGGATTCACAACAGGATTCTATAAAATTTTGGAGAACACTTAATGCCAACACTCCTCAAAGTCTTCAGTAAAATTGAAAGGGAAGCCATTCTCCCTAACTCCTTTCAGAAGGCAAGAATTATACTGATATTAAAACCTGAGAAAGACCCAACCAAGATAGAAAACTACAGACCAATCTCCCTAATGAATATATATTCAAAGATACTCAATAAAATATTAGCAAGGATCCGGGGAAGATGGCGACCAGGTGAGAAGCAAGGGAGCGAACCTCCTTAATAAACACCACCAGCTCGAGACAGACTTGGCGAGCGTGAATGCCGGGACCTCGGCTGGGAAGTTTAAACTGGGTGTATTTCTCTGAGATGCCGGGGGAGATGAGGTAGGGCGGACCAGGCTGCCGGGGCGAGACGTGGGAAAGCCCCAGACACTGGGAGCCGGGGACGATCCCCGCAGGGAAGAACCTTGGCTCGGTCCAAGCGCCGTGGGAGCGCACCTGGCTCGGTCCCTCCCGCCTCCCGAGCCGGGGCAGCCCCCCGGCGACTCCCGACAGAGATCGGCCTGCTAGCGGCGGAGACACCCGGCAATCCCACGTTTCGCGCGTGTCGGGCGGGCCGCGCGGAGGGACCCAAGCCGTGGGAGCGGAGAGAAAGATTTACTGGGTCCTGACGCCCTGAGAGCACGGACGGCTCAATCCCTCCCGCCTCCCGAGCCGGCGCAGCCCCCCGGCAACTCCCAACAGAGATCGGCTTGTTAGCGGCGGAGACGCCCGGCAATCCCACGTTTTGCGCGTGTCGGGCGGGCCGCGCGGAGGGCCCCAAACGCCGGAAGCGGAGAGAAAGATTTGCTGGGTCCTAGCGCCCCGAGATTACAGCCAGCTCGATCCTTCCCGCCTCCCGAGCCGGCGCAGCTCTCCGGCGACTCACGACAGAGATCGGCTCTCTGGCGGCGGCAACGCCCAGCGGTCTCACGTTTCGTGCGCATCGGGCAGGCCGCGCAGAAAGCCCCAAAGGATAGACTGGCACCTTGGAACCTTCATGCCTGCAGGGACTCCAATAACTGGTGAGATATCGGCGCTCGCGACCAGATCAACGAGTGGAGGAGGAGATCCATCCCTATACCTGCAGGGAACCCTGGGAGGGTGGGGGAGCAGTCTTACACACCTCACCCAGGTCACTAGGTAGGGAGTATCTAACCAATATCTGTACAGCCTTTTAAGTGGAACTCTCAGCAGAAAGCTTAAGGGACATTCTCCCAAAGAGAAGGAATCATTGAAGCAGCCTTTGCAGCTGATCTTCACCTGCTGAACTGCCTTTGGAATTTATAGCTCCAAATTTTGAATCTGATACCCAAAAATGGGAAAACAGAGAAGCAAAACGCAGTCTCAAAACTCAACCCCACCCAGAACAAGT
>PVLD010005240.1:0-114667 GCA_004027595.1 Dinomys branickii
GCCAAGCAGCAGCATGGGGCCCGCATTCCCTGCAGCCTCCCGTGGCTGGGCTTTAATTCTCCAATTCCTGAGACTCCTAAGGCCAGATGTTCCACACCAGAGTGACTTTGGACTCCAGGTCTGGTACTTGGGCACAGGGGAGGACGCGATCTCCAAGCCAGTGATGCTGCTTGAAGCTGGCCTTGGCCTCAGTGAAGCCACCTCTTGCAACAGCGTCCAGACTGAGTCCTCAAGGCCTTGCCTGGGTCTGGTGGAAGCCATACCAGGTGCCCTTGGAGCCTTGGCCCCAACTCCTTGACCCCCGGCTCCCCCCAGGCTGGGCGCTCGGCTCTCCACATCTCCAGGTGACTGCTGGAGCCCTGGAGGCTGCTGCAGCCTCCGCAGGCACAGGCATGGTCTGAGGGCTCCTGACCACCATCCTCTCCACACTGGCTCAGACCTGGACACCTTGGTGGGTGTGGAATGTGTCTGAGCCATGATATAAATATTTTGATCTCTTTCTCAGACAGGACCAGCTTTCCTTAAATGGATTGCTGACCTCACACCTCACACCAGCGGCTGTTCTCAGTGCTTTCATAGCTGGCACGGAAACTCGGCAGCAGCCGGTGGAGGTAGATGCAGCTGCCAGTCCTGGTCTATGGGGGGAGCAGCACCCAGGAGCGGGCAGCTTGTCTGGGGCCACAGAGCTGGCCAGGCAGGCTGGGCTCTCATTCAGGTGGGTGAGTTTGGGAGCCTGCACTATGCTGATAGCATCACCTGGGCAGTGTGATGGGCCAGTGGGCCAGTGTCTTGGGCATCCTGCATCTCGGTGACAGCAGAAAAGACACACGATGGCCACAGAAAGCCTCCTTCATGTGCCTCTTACAGTCACTGGGTGAAGGGGAGAGGATGTCTCACTCCGGGGAGATTATGTCCTTCCTGAGAGTCCTGGCTCTGCCCCAGAGCCAGCCGTGGGGTCCTGGCAAAGGCTCGGCACCTCCCTGAGCGAGGGTCCAGACATCTGTGACAAGGGAATGTGGGTGTGGCGGGGGGCAGCCTGGCACTGCTGCTCAGCCGGCTGCTTTCCTAGCAGAGCCAGGCCCACATGGCAGGCTGGGACCCGTGAGCCAGAGCCTGGGGTGTCCTGGTCCTGTGGGGACTGGGGTACTATGCAGGGTCCTAGGATTGCTCCACAAACAGGCAACCAAGCTTTGTAGAGCTGTGACTATCTCTCCCCCCCAAAAGCTCAAATGCAAACTACTGTGCTGTGTGTGGAGGTTCTCAATGTTTCTGTGACCCTTGAGTGATGGTGATGTCTCTAGTAGCAGAATTAGATGTTCCTGTAAAAGTGAAGGCAAGTGGTTACAGCTATAAGAGGAAAATGTAGATGGTATCTTCTCCTCTCAACACCCGAACTGATATAGCAGCTCTCTGAGACACCGAGCAAAGTGGGGTAGAAAGTCACAGGCCAGAAGGACACGGGTACCCGGGACACTTGTTGTCCACCCGTCTTTCCCGCTTCCTCATTGATAAATGGCTCGGAGGACTGAGTGGGACAGAGGCTGCAGAGGGCTCGGAATCCATCGCATTTCCTCCAGCAGTGGCTGTGGCATCTGTCGGGACTGTGGCAGCCTGAATCTATAAAATGCCTTTAAACAAGTCGAGAATAAAACCAACAAACCAGAGGTGTGCCAGGGTTTGACCCGGCAAGTCACAGAAAGTAAGAACAGGCAATAATCCATACACAGCTGAAAATGCGCACATTCTCACCAGTAAAGAGCTGGCAGGGCGATCAGCTAGGCAAGGAGACTTTCAGGCTCATGTTGGCAAAACCCAGACCTGTGATGACATAGAATTTACTAGGATGCTGTCCCATGCAGAGCTGTTGAGGCCACAGGGTGCCTGGAGCACTGCCTGCACAGCAGCAGGCAAGACCCAGTCACACCAAAGATAGGCACCTTCATGATCTAGGAGTGTGTTCCTAGGAGCGGCCCTTGCAAACATGCATTCCCCACACATGCATGTCAAGGACGCATGGGCCCTGCTATGGCGGAGCTGACAACACCCCCCCCACACACACACACTCAGCAGAAGGAAACAAGAGGGGGAGTGGGGTGCTCCACGTAGCTGCCAGGACACAAGAGCAACCAGCGCCATTCTGCAGGGCAGGAACTCGGAACAGGAAGTCAGTCACAGATCAGGAACTTGGAATCATCCTGCAGTACATCTACCAGGCTAGGGCCCAGGACAGTGATGGTGACTATTCTTTCCATGGACATTTCGGATCCCTATCTGCAATCTTCCATAAAAAAGAGTTGGGAGCTTGCAGACAAGCTCCACGAACAGGCCACCAAGCTTTGTAGAGCTGTAACAATCTTAAGAAGTTTCAAAAGAAGATGTCCACGGGATACTTTATAAAAATGCAAAATGTGTGAAACTTTTCAAAAATCCAAAATACTACTGAAGGTTATGTGGGGACGCAGGAAGGGTGACAGTTACGAGCAAGACAAGGCTCCTGCTGGGAACTGCTCGGGGGTGGCGGCCTATGGGGAGTGTGGTGGCCGTCTTCTGACGCGTGGAATATTTGATCTCTTCAAGCACCACGAGTGGGGCAGGGGCAGCTGGAGTGTCCAGAGTCTAGCCCTGGCAGTGTGGGGCCAGTGCTGTCCCCTGGCGGGCCACCCTCCGTTTGCTGTTTCTTCACCTCTGGTGCAACATCAGCGGTGCAGGACGCGCAGACCGATTCCACAGCCAGGAAGTCGCGCCCCCCAACGCTTGCCGAGCCTTTTTCCCAATTCAGAAAAGCCATCCGCCTCGCTCAGACCTGGCCCTGGAGCCCTGGTGGCCGGGGCATTGCGGGCGGCCACCGACCTGGGAGGCCTATGTTCCCCAGAAATGGTAGCCAATGGAGCGTAAATGGCCAAATATTAGCCTACCACATAACAGAGGATGAGAAAATGTCGGTCTGTTTCTTGTATTTGATGCATAAAAACTATTTAAATCTATGAACTAGAAAAAAAAAACGCCAAGTGTGTTGGCGGGAGGGCAGGGCCGGGGCTGTGGCAGCCGCCGCATTGATGTGAGACTTCTGTGCGTGGCCGCGCTGCGGCTGCTTGGACTGCTTCCAAGCGGCCTTTCTTTCCTCTTTACCCCCCGCCCCATGGAAAGGGTCCTTTTTCATATTTTACATGTTGTGATTTCACGGGGCCCTTCCAGTTGGTCGTCAACAGTTCATTTGTGCTGGGACCTTCTGTAAACTCTGCGCCGGGGCTCCTGGGCTGACCACCCACCGAAGCAGGCTGTCTAAACAGCGCGCGGCTGCGAGCAGACACAGCAAGCCCGCGCAGATGGACCCTGGCCAAGGAGTCACCCCCGTGGGGGAGGGGCACGGCCCTGCTCAATGGGGCCTGGGCCTTTGGAGGTTACCCTGAGCTTGGGGTGTCCTCAAGCATTGAAGGTTTCCCTGTCCTCTGCATCAGGAGCAAACCTATCCATGGGGACCCGGGCATGTGTCCATCTCATCCCAAACGCTGTGGCCAGAGTTTGCCACCCCTGCCTGGCTTCCTGCATGTCCTGTAGTCAGTGCATTAGGCTCACACTGGTGCTGCATGGCCTGTGCCAGAGGCTGGAGGCATCGGGAGGACACACATGGGTGTGAAGCAGGGGCTGGCACTGACCCCTGGAAAAGCGGGCATCTTGCGAGGTGCTGGCTGGCCCCACACCCCTCATGGTCCCCGGTGCACTGGTTCCACAGCCTGGCGCCTACTGCTCAGGCCCAGGAGAAGGCAGGGGAGGCTGGGTGAGGTGCCTGGGGTGTGGCAGCTGGGCTACCTGAGCAGAGGCTGCCCTCATGACATCATGGTCTCCCAGTGCCACCGAGGCTGCCAACTTCTGAAACTCACAGAATACGCAATGGCAGCCACTCGACCTCAGAGCTCTGGCCAGCTCCTTCCGAGGCCCCTGTGCTGTGCACTTCCTCAGGCTTTACCCAGCTCCCTGCGGTCAGCACCAGAGTCCCCACCTTCCCAAGGGGCTGGCTGAGCACTGTGGCTTCCTGTGGCTGCAGTGTAAATGTGGCTACTTGGTGACACCAAAGCAGGCTCTGCATGTGGCTTAGGCCCTGTGGCCGGTGCCACATGCGAATCCATGTAACCCACCCCAGGGTCCTCAGAGCCTGGCATGGGCAGCACCTCTTTTCAAAGGAGGAAAGCATTCAAGTTATGATCTAAAGTAAAGGTGGTGCTCTGATTTCTGTGTGTTCCCATCATCCTGTAGCCACTGCGGTTAGTTCTAGAATACTTTCATTGGCTGGGAAAGAGACCCCACCCACACTGTTGGCACCCGTCCATCCCTGTCCATCCCTGTCCATCCCCGTCCATCCCCGTCCACCCTGGGGAGCTTCTGCTCTGCTCTGCCCCGTGGTCTGCCCCCGGCCATGGGGGACTCACTGTGCCCACCATCTGCCCTCCCTCACCCTGTGGGGTGTTTTCACTCTTCTCGGGGTAGGTGCCAGAGCTTTTATGGCTGAGTCGTGCCCCTCTGTGTGGAATTGCTTTTGTTTCTTCATTCACCATGGGATTGGGTTGGAGTTGTTTGCCCAGGGCTGTGGAGGATGCTGGGATGCACACGTGTGTGCACTCTCTGTGGGTGCTCGTGCCTCTGTTCTGGGACCTGTGTGTAGAGTGTGATTTCTGCATCCCAGTAGGAAAGTACACACGGCAGCTGAGGAACAGGAGAGAGGCTGCCACCCCAACCCAGGACCGGTGGAGGCAGATCATGAGGGCCAGGGGTCTTCCTGGGGGACACAGTGCATTCCAGATGGACGGGACAGTGAGTGCAGTAGCCAGGAGGTGCTGGGGAACCCCGTGAGGCCTGTGAGACCCAGGGCAGGGCAAGCCCAGGAGTGGTCATGGTCATGCTGTGTCTCTCCCCGAGGCAAACCATGAGCCCCTGGGAAATCAGGGTGGGGATGGTGGGTGCCGCCCGGCAAGGAAATAGGATTGCAGCTGTCCATGTTCATGCAGAGTCTCACAGATGAAAGCAGAGTGGGAAGTGTGTGTGGCAGCTGAGAAAACCATGTGAGCATCACACACACACACACACACACACACACACACACACACACACACACACAGTGCTCCTGAGAGAAGGGCCTCTCCGTGGGGCTTCAGAGTGGGAGGGTAACATTCAAATTCAGCAAAGTGGTTCTTGGGGAGAAGGCCAGACACAGGGTTTCTGGCACATACTTTGTTCCTTAACCTGGATGGCGACTTCATGGTGTTCTTAGCTCGTTGAGTGTCTGGGATTAATGGTAACTTTGGGAAGACGGTGTCCCTATCTGGAGGACACTTGTGGCCGGGCTAGGCGATCTCTGTGATGCTGGAGAGGTTGACAGAGGCGCGTGCAAAGGCAGCGGCTGGGGTCTCATTGGGCAGAAGGCTGGGGGCACAGGCTGTGCCCTTCCCCAGTCTCCATGGTCCCGGAAGCCTTGTCTCTGGCTCCCCACCCAGTGCGCCTGGTGTCACCATCACCTGAATGTTTCCTGTAGTCCAAGGATTTGCCCACCCAGTGTTAGTCCAGGCCACTCTGTTTGTGCTCAGTGGGAGTGAGGCTGCAGGGACACTCCTGGGTGAGGCATGGCAGAAAGGGACCATGCTGGGTGTATGCAGGCCATGGCCTCAGACCTGCCCAGGCTGGGGCCACACCCCTCTGGCCAGGAGACCCAGATGCACCTGGCTGCCTCCCTCACCGATCTCAGAGCCTCATGTTCTCACCTGTGAGCCTCACCTGCCAGCTAGGCTGTGACAGAGTGACATGGTGAGCTTGCCCAGTGCTCAGCAATGCCCTACTGCATGCCACCTTTTCAAAGGTGCCAAGGCCTTCTCCAGGGTCACACAGGGCCAACTTGAGTCCCAGCAGCACCTTCTGGATCTTGAGACATCACTCCAGTCCTGTCCCAGAAGCTCAGTGTGACCCAGCTCTGCCCCCATCCTCTCCCAACCCATCCTCTTCAGTTCTATGCTAGGTGCCCCCTGCGCCCCAGGGCCTTTGCACATGCCCCATAGGCTTGACCCCTTTTCCCACAGTAACTCAAGCCAGTTTGTTCTCCTCTTCCAGGCCCAGTTCACTATCCCTCTGGGCACTAGCTTTCCTAGAAAAGAGGCCAAGGGAGATCTCAGTCCCTTCCACGTGAAGGCACAGCTAGAAGGCGCCATCAGTAGACCAGAGAGCCAGCCCTTGCCAGACACCAGGCCTCCCGTCTCCAGAACCGTGAGCAATGAATCTCTGTTGTTTATAAACCGCTCGGTTTATGGCACTTGGTGGTAGCAGCCTGGAGGGACTAAGATAGTAACAAACCCAAACTCAGGGACCTCGGACAGCAAGCAATCATCCCGGCTGGGCTGGGCAGGGGGACGGGCGTGCCCTCCTGGGCCGAGGGACTGGCTGGGGCATCCCACTCGGGGGCGGCAGGAGCAGACAGTGAGTCCAGCTGCTGTCACCTTCCTGGCTCCACTGCACCTGTCTCTGGCAGAGTCGGAGGCACAGGCCACTGTGCAGGCATGGGGGGGGATGCACAGCACTGTCCTGCCCCTCTGTCCACTGCACAAGGACTCGGAAGCCCAGGAGTGCCAAGTGTCCCCCCACGCCTGGCCCAAGGAGCTGATGGGACGGAGGTGTGGCCGGCATGTGTGGCGGGCAGAGGATATGGGAGTCCTGGTTCCCCTCTCTCCGGGGACACAGTGGGGGCTCCCCAGGGACATGGATGGGAGGGCTGAGCGCCATCTATGGCCAGCATCCAGGCCTTTCTGGGAGCACTGAGGGAGACCCCGCAGCTGCCCAGAGCAGCAGTGACCTGACCTGAGGGCTGTGCGGACCCCAGCCTCCTCCCACACCCCACTGGGCTGCCTCTGCAGCAGCTCCTGCTCTGAGCTACGTACCAGGAATTGCACGTGGGCCTCTACTGTCTTAATTATGTTTGCTCAAGAATTTGCTGACATGCTGAGGAGCGATAGTACAACAATGAAACTAGCCAGATGCCTGGACAGCGGCTCGGGGCGACTTCTGCCCCAGGCCTCAGTGCTGCGCCCTCCCTGCTGCTCTGCCCTGCTAGGGGGAGGGCACTGTGGGTGGAAGCAGGGCCTTCACACGTGGCTGTGTTTCCCACTTGTTTCTATTTTGAGACCAGATAGATCTTGCTAAGACTGGACTTGAACTTGTTATCCTCCCGCCTCAGCCTCCCAGAGTTCTGGGAGGTGTGTGCTACTGTGCCTGGCTAGGAGTGACTTTTCTGAACATTACCCTGAGAACTCCAGGGATACAAAGCTGGCAGGGTTTCTAGCCCTGCTTGATATGGGACAGGGACTGGTGATTTTGGTCTCTACCTGACCCCCGCTGGGGCCCATTTCTCAGGCACATGAAAGATGCCATTTCCCAGCCTTCCCTGCAGTGAAGTTGAACCATGTGACCTGCTCCAGCCAATGGGCTGTAAGTGGGGGTGCAGGGGCCCCTCCCTCTGAGCACTGAGCAGTAGGGGTGGGCCTCCCACTTGCTGGCTTCTCTCCTGCCCTGGCATCCAGGACACGGCCACATGGTCACTGTGAACACCAAGGGGAACACCTGGATCTGTCCTTCCAGCTCGGCACACAGCCTCTGCTCTGCTGCGGCCCCTCGTCCAGGCTGCCTAAGTCACACTGAAGACAAGGCTTCACATCCTGTTCTCACCACTTGCTGCTCAGAGCAACCACAAGGAAGGAGCCTCTCAATGCTGCTGGGCCATGGCCCGTGGCTGCGCCTGGCCCCTCTGCCAGCCTGCCCCAGCTGTGCGAGCTGAGAGGTGGGGTCCCAACGTGCTCCCATCTCCTCCTGTGTAGATGAAGTGGAGGAAGGGGTGGTCAGCAGCTTTGGCTAAAACACCTGTTTTTTGGGACAAGCCACGTCCACAGCTTGGACTGGCTTGACAGGGACATCTGCTTCGCAGGAGTTTAACCCTCCCACTGGGGCTGTGCCTGTTAGAGGGCAGGTGACTGGCCAGGACAGGCTGCGAGGGGCTGTGTGAGTGGCCAAGGGGTGGGGACTTCCTTCGGCACTTGCCAGGCCTCTGAAGGGCAACAAGAGCTCTGTGCTGACCTGAAGACACTTTGGGAGGGACTGGCTTTTGCTCACGAAGGAGTCTGGGACAGTGGTCTTTACCACCTGCTGTGCCTCCCAACGACCATATTCTTGGGGCAGCAGGGCCAGAGGTACCGACCCGCAGACACCCTTGCTGGCCTCTGCGGTGGGCGATGATGTAGGTGCTTTCCTGAAGCACCCTGTCTTAGTCAGCACAGTCACCGCCAGGATCACTGGGCCAGGGGTCTGGATGACAAGAGCCCTGCCACTAAGACCACGCTGCCTGGAGAGAGTCAGCCAGCCCTGCCCCTGCACCTTGAGGAGACAGGGGCCCCGGCTCATCGTCTTCTCCCTGGAGGACACAGGTCCCATCATGGCCCCTCCCAGGCTTCCCAGAGCTCTCCGTAGGGCACATCTGCTTGGCAGGAGTTTAACCCTCCCAGTGCTGGCCTGGGAGTCCCCTCCCCAAGGCGCCCTTGCTCTGGAGCCTGGTGGTGCTCTGCTCTGAGTCAGAGATGGCTCCTTTTCACTGTGTCCTCAGGTGACAGAGGGACAAGGTTGCTTGTGGAGGTCCGTGCATGGGGTACTAATCATCCTGGTGATGTAAGCACCTCCTGAAGGGTCCCTTCCTTTACCATCACCCTGGGGCCAAGTACTTCAACATACTCATTTTGGGGGACACAGTACAGATGTCTGGTCCTCAGTTTCCCACAGTTAATCCTCATATGTCATAGAGTGATGCTGAAGACACAGTGGGTGACTCATGACAAGCCCCAGCATGTACCTGGCACTTGGCATGTGGTCCTCCTGCAGGTGACTGCTCCATGGGAAGCCCCAGCAACGTGGACACGATGTCCTCTGAGTCAGGATGGCTTGTGTGCATATGTCACTGAGTTGGCACTGCTCTGACGATTCCCTGAGACCCGGCCTTGTCCGATGCCCGCTGCTCCTCCCACGCTTCCCCACCAGTGTTTCTCCAGGACTGTGGCACCTGCCAAAGTCTGTGTCCAGTTTATGGAAGCTCAGTTGAAAAACACAAATTGCGTGCATTCAAGGTGTGATGCTTTGGTTTCTGAATGGACTGTGTACAGTCACCCTGACGCAATTATTGAACACATCCATCCCTCGCCTGGGTACCATGTGGCGTGTGTGTCTGTGTATGTGTGTGTGCTGTTGTTCTGGCTTGTCCCCTTGGGGCTGGACCCCAGCTGCATGCAGAGGACCCTCTGAGCTTCACCTCCCACACTGAGAGATGGCACACAGGCACAGGTGTGTGATGTACCATCTTCGTGTATGTGTCTCCAACCTCTCATTTGTTCTCAGAGTTGAGTCTTACAGAACCTGTATGTCCCCAGGTCCTTGGGCCAGGCTGTGCCTTGGGGAACTCACCTGGGAACAGCAACTACTCAGAGGCCATGGCTGCAAGAATCAGAACTTAGGGAGCAAAAGACAAAGAAGATTGAGGGGCCAAAACTTAAAAGAAAACCAAACTAATGATTACAAAGCAAACACCAATGTGTGGGCCGGAAGTTGGCCTGAGAGCTGAGGAGCCTGGTGGAGAATGGTCCAAGTGTCGGGTGGGGGCAGGTGTGGGTGGAACCACGGGGCCAGGGTGAGGCCACGGCAGGCATTGTCCCCTTCTGTCACATCCCTCCTGCCCTGCGCCTCTCAGTTTCTGGGAAGCAGGGATCTCTCCACACACAGATGGCCAAGAGAGGGCCAGAGGACATGTGCCCCACGTGGGTGTGCTTACTGACATTTCCCCAGTTCTTCTTAGCGTCCCTCTGGCTAGCTCCCTGGGCTGCTCCAGCTGTGACTGTGCCCCTGGGCCCTCCCCTGCCCCCCTCGCTGTGATGACACTGAGCACTCAGGTGCTCTGTAGAGCTGGGCTGGATTTTGTCTGCTGTCTTTCCACACTGGAGTCCCGTTTCTCCAGGAAGTAAAGTGCCACATCCCCTCTCAGGTCCACAGCACCCTGTGACTCAGGGTCTCAGTGCTGCTCTTGGCCACCTGGCCTGGCCAGTGTTGGCGGGGTTGTCTGCTGTCTTCCCCTTCACGGGGGGCCCTCGGGATCCAGGGGCTGTGGCCAGCCCATGCGCAGGGAGAGGGTCTGGAGTGCAGTCTGCGTGGCCTCTCTGGGGGTCATCTGCTTGGGTGCCACATCTCTGGTGTCCCACTTACGAATCGGGTCAATCATTTCCGTGTACCTCTATGAATGGCAGGTGTTTAATGCCCTGGGTTATCGTCCCATACTTTATGCTGTTGTTAAAATACTCCTGTCATCAGCAGTGGGGCTCTTTCGTTGGCCTCCCTTTAACACACTTCCATCATTGTGTGTGCATGTGTTTGTATGTGTGAGTATGCACAGGGTGTGTATGTGTGCATGCATGTACGTGTGTGCGTGTGTATGTGTGTGCTCACGTGTGTGCGTGTGTGCATGTGCGTGTGTGTCTGTGTGCGTCTACAGGATACTCCAAGCTCATCCGTTTATCTCTTGCCAGCTCCTAACACCACCTGCCCTTCCACGGAGCCCGTGCCCTCCCTGGAGAATGGCTGCTGGACGCCAGGCTGTTTGTGGCTAACAGAGCACAGAGGAGGACGCCAAAGGCGCCCTCGCCAATCACGGGCCCTACGTGGCAGCCTGTGCGTCTCAGGCTGGGATCTTAACCGACGTTGGCCCCCCAGGCTCCCACGCGTTCGCCCTGCCTGTTCTCTGCTGCTTTTCCTGCTGTACTTTGGGCAGCAGTGCTCTCACTTCTGCATTTCCATGTTATTTCTGCCGTTGGCTCACAGTTATTTTGCTTTGCTTTGTGTTTACCGTGCTGCTGTAGGGCTGAGTGTGTGCGCCTCCTGCTCGGGATGCTTGCTGGAGACGGGTGTGCCTCACAGCAGTGAGAAGGTGCCACAGCCATGTGCTGTCCACACTGCCCACGTGCGTGGCCAACCGCATGCTGACCACTTATGGATGTTGTAGAATCCTCAGGATGCTGTTATATGTCTTACCAGTCAACTAGCTTTAAACATTTTTTTCAAAAATGAGAAGAAAATCCTCGTATTTTCCCACACATTTCCCACTGCTGGTGCTCGTGGTCATAGGGTCATTTTCCTTCTGCCTGAGGAATTTCCCCAGAAATTTCTTATTGCTCAAATCTGCTGGTCTTGACTTTTATCAGTCTTTCTTTATTTAAAAAACCATATCTGGCTGGGTGTGGTGGTGCACACCTGTAATCCCAGCACTCAGGAAGCTGAGGCAGGAGGATGTCTGCAAGTTCAAGGCCAGCGCGGGCTACAAAGTGAGTTCAAGGCCAGCTTGAACTGTGTGGTGAAACCCTGGCTAAGAAAGACCAAAAAAAATCTGTATTTTTTCTTCAGTTTTGCAAGGGAGGTACACAAAGTGCAAATTCTATATAGATTGTTTTTCTCTTCAGAATGTTAGAAGATCTATGCAGGATCTATGTTAGAGGATCTTGTATTTTTTCCTAATAATCCTCTTGGAAGTCTTGCTTGTTCCTGTGAGATGGATGTGCCTATTTTCCCTCTAGCTTTGAATTTTCACTCCATGTTACTGTTATTGATCAATTGCAATATGCTGAGCCATAGTGCTGTTTTCTTTTCTTCTTTTGTTTGGTACTGGGAATCAAATTCAGGACCTTGAGCTTGCCAGGCAGGCGCTTGTGCCATTGAGCTCTGCCCCTGGCGCTATGGTGGTGTTTTCTGTGTTTATCCTGCTTGGGTGCCATTGGGATTCTTGGTTCTGTAGATTTACACTTTTCATCAAATTTGGGGAAATTTTGGCTATTATTTCTTCAAGTATTTTTCTGCTCACCTATCTCCATCTAGCGCCTCTTTCTGGCTCTGAAATTTATCCATATTAGACACTGACGTGGCTCCTGTAAAGCTGTGTGCATTTAGTAGTTTATCTTCTATGGCTGCACATTCATCTCTTTTTTTTTTTTTTTTTGTTCTTTTTTTTTTGGCGGTGCTGAGGATTGAACTCAGGACCCTGCGCCTGCTAGGCAGGCGCTTATTCCACTGAGCTATATCCCCAGCCCCTCATCTCTTATTTTGCAAAGATTAATCTTTTGTGAAACTCCGGACAGTAAACATTTGGTTTTAGGTGTGGTATTTTTAGCTCTACACACCCAATTTGATTCTTTTTTTTATATCTTCTGATTATTTTTTCATTATGCTTGCATTTTCCTTTAAGTCTTTCAGTATGCTTTTTTTTTCTTGGGTATATTCTTTCAAAAAATTTTTGTTTATCTTTTTGAGACTGTCTTACTATGCAGTTCAGGTTGGCCTTGAACTCACTTATGTAGCCCAGGCTGGTCTCAAACTTGTAATGATCCTCCTGCCTCAGCCTCCCGAGTGCTGGGATTATAGGCGTGTACCACCAGGCCTGGCTCTTGAGTATATTCTTAAGAAGTTCTTAAAGTTCTTCCTCACTAAGCCCAGATTGGTGACACTTGGGCTCTGTTTCTTTTGGATGATTTTTCTTCTGCTTATGGCTCCCATCTTACTGCTGTCACATGTCTAGTAATTTTAGCTTCCTCTAAGGAGAGTATAAGCTTATTTTGGCAGCAATCAAGTTACTTGTGGGTTGGCTCTACCCTTGTAAGCTTGTTAAAGGGCAGGTCCTTTGCTCTTGGGCCACCTTGGCTGGACTGTGAGGCCTGGCCCTTCAGAATCTCCACTGTATATCATGGTGGAGCCATGGCTCTCCGAGCAACACAGCTAAGAGAGCTGGGTCCTTCCTTGGTCCGTGCTCAGCTGTGTTAGCCAGGTGACTTAGCATCCCTTGCCCCTTCTCTCATGCAACTGGTGTAGAATTTGGTCTTAATTACTGGCTTTTATACTTTTTCACTTTGTCCCTAGATTTGCATGGAGGGATAGGAATGAACACCTCATGCGCAGGTGTGGAAATGGAGATTTCATCCAGAACCCTGCACCCAAGTTCCATCAAAGCAACTCCGTGAGTATTTACCTCACCCACAATGCTCTATGGAAGTTTTCACATGAAGAACTGCTGTTCGATGAAAAACATGGGTGATGCTATGGATATTCCCAGGTGCTGTGACAGTCTGTGTGACAACAGACCAATCAGCGTGTCAGTCTACATATGCATTGTGAGTGGGTGTCTTGGGGATTCAGGAACCCTAGAGAACTTCTAAGCATCAACAGTTACAGGGATAAAAATTACTGTTAGGGGCTAAATGGATCCTCAGATTAAGAAGGATGTTAAGTCTTTTGAAATTTTAAAATAATTCCACACTGTATAAACAAACAGCTGTGTGAGATCTTCTTATTCCACAGGGTGAATGTGCTCCATCTTTATATCCTAGATTTGGGATATCTTTGCTGGTGGTACTTGTGGATTCTGTCTTTGTTCTAGGTTGGCTCTCTCCTCAAAGACAGCCAGAAGGAGCCGGTCCCTGTGCATCAACAGGAATAAATGCCCAGCCCAGTGCAGTATCCTTGTATCCACTGAGTAGAACCAGGTCTCTGCAGGTCTCCCACGTGTGGAATCTTTCATTATTAGAGGAGAAAGTATGTTTTGGCATAAGCCCCTGTTGGATCTGATCGTAGCTCAGGCATCACCAACAGAATTTGGTTATAACTTGAAGCATCACATTCCCCATTGGAACAGGAGTGTCTGTAACACACCACAGGAGGAAGTGACCCAAACAACACATGGATTTCAGGTGAAACTGGGACACCCATGCATTGAATTGGTAATGCAGGAATGGAGACCCAAAGCCCAGAGAGGATTCCATGCCAAACAAACCAGGTTTTGTGTCCGGCAGGTGAGGTGCTGGGTGGCATTGTGGGATGCAGGACCATCTGGGTTCTGTCCTGGTCCTTTCTGGCCTTTCCCTTGCCATTTCTGCTGAGGCCAACCTGGCTACCAGCTGCTGCATGGTTGTGTGTCCTGCTTCACCTGCTGTGGGAACTCTGCCCTGTACACAGCACCCAGAGCGTGGGTGATGATGGCAGTTAGCCAGTGACTGTCCCAGGTCCCTGCGCCCTGGGGTGAGCAGTCTGAGGTGCATGCTCTTTGTTGCTCCAAGGAACTCCTCAGAAGGACTAGGCCCTGGTGGCTCCCCTGTGAGAACTCGCTGGACTTATCCCTGACCCGTCTCGTTTGCCCACTCCCCAACCGTGTTATCCTGAGGTCACTTCCCAGACAATCTACCTGTACTAAAACCCTTACCTCCGGCTCTCCTTGGGAGTTTCCAACCTAAGCGAGGATAAAGAGGCCCAGCGTCTGTCTCTAGTATGTGGCACTGGCTTCAGACACATGAGCGGTTTCTTCTGTCTACCTGTGGGCAGGTCCTGGAGCCTGGGCTGTGCCTCGTTTTGGGGTAGCAAAGCAGTGGCCCCAGCTCCAGGCAAGAGGACACACAGAGATGAATCACTGCAAAGCTGCGCCATGGGTTTTGGTGTCTGTAACCCCATAGACAGTGGGCCTACATTTCCTGCAGGTGATAATGTCACGCAGAGTTCAGACCACCCGAGGGGTGGCCATTGGGAAGGCCCGGAGGCTGGGGCGGAGGCGGGCTTCCGTGAGGGCAGAGCTGGTGGTGCTTGAGGAGAAGCTGAGCCTGGGGAGGCAGCTGGTACATGATAAGAGGTTGCAACGGCAGCAGGCAGGCTCCAGGCCAAATTCCAGCGCTGGTGCTCAGGTCGGGCTGCGGGGGAGCGGCCTCTGCTGCTGAGCCATCACTGCCTCCATCTCCTTTATCTGCTGCCTGAAACCGTGTGATTTCCTCCCCTGAAAATGTCTTCGAACAGCAGAGATAAGACGTGAGTGTGACTTATTGCACTGCATTCCTGCCCCACTCCCATGCCAGCCTGGCCCTTGGCCTCCACAACAGCCCAGCACTCGGTGCCTGGCCTCCTCCTCCTCCTTTGCCCGGGCGATCCTGTGGCCTGGAGCCCTGCGGTGCTGCCAGAGCGCGGCGGGCGGCCCCAGGGAGCCATATTATATACATCTGTACACAGACACTTAGGAGTGAAACCGCCGCCCGGCGGCGACAGAAGTGGGGGGCGGGCACTCCTGGCCCGGCTGCTGCCCGTCCCCAGGCCCCGGCCTCCCTGTCATGCTGGGAGGTTGGCTGGAGATGGGGAAGGTTTCTCTGGGCGCCCTGTCCTGCGTGGGGGCCTGGCAGATTAGAGGAATACGTAGAATTTCCAAATTTAGCGTTCAGGAATCGCTTCGTATAAACAAGGGCTGCTTTCGCTGCAGAGATGCGAAGTAGATAATGCCAAAAAAGTCCCCCTTTGTGCCTGAATCCTATGATTCCACAGCCAGCCTCCAAGTTGACGGTTGGTGCACTTGAAGGGCCGCTTCCTGCCTGTCCCTCGGCGTGGGTGGTCGACTGAAAGTGGAGGATCCAGGCTGACAAATGCTTTTACAAAGGCCAGATTATAAACTGTAAACCCGCTGTCAGCTGGGCAGAGGGAAATCTAAACGCCTCTCCAGGTTTACAGAGGCCGTCTGGTCCTGGACAGAGCCTGCGCCAGCAGAAAGGGGCCTGGCTGTTGGGCGCCACGCTCGCTGCTGTCGGGTGCTGTGGCTCAGGTGGGGACGTGTTCACCCAGAAACACGCAGCCTCACTGACACCTTGGGAGTTCTGTGTATTGTCACGGAGACAGATGCTCAGAGCAGAAGGCAGAACTCCGAGGGGCACAAAGTCGGGTGCAGAGGCTGAGAGCGGGAAGTTCCAAAGGAAGATAGATGACCGACGGCTTAGGACATGCACTTGGGGCCATTGTGGAGGAAGGGCGGGCTGCTTCCCAGTGGTGTGTGTGTTTGGGACCCACACCACGGCTCCCTGATAGCCAGCTCCCCTCCTGGACATGGGCAGGTGCTGTGGAGCAGGGAGCTGGGGGTTCCAAAGCTTCCAGGAAGTCTGGGGAGGCCCGAAGGGCTTGCCACCAAGGGGTCTGTGTCTCCCTGTCAGCCCACCTGAGCCGGTTGCCAGGGTGCTGGGAATGGGCAGCTTGTACCCCAGGTCACAGCGCCACTGCCCTGGACGTAGGCAGTCAAGGACCTGTCGGATGCGGTAACTGAGCTCACACAATTGAGAGGCTGTCCTTTGGTTGTTTATTCTGCAGTTGTTGTGCCTGCTCTGTCCGAGGATGTAAGGACAGACTGGGACCATAAAGACAGGCTGGGGCCAGGGTGCAGTCACCAGAGGTGGAGGGAGCTGGCTGGGATGGGGACAGCTGGGCAGGATAGCCAGGTGGGAGATGTGGGGGTGGGGAGTACAGAGGGGGACAGATGTGGCCAGGCAGGTGTGGAAGGAGGTGACACACAACGGCCAGGACATCGTAGACTATAGAGAGGGTGGGTGGCAAGGGGCCCAGTCTGGAAGGGGGCAGGCAGGGCTCAGAGACTGGCCAGAGCCTGCAGAGGCAGAGGGCGAGGTGGACGTGTCCCGTACTGCCTATTCTCTGCCAGGGCTCGCCCTGTGTGGCTCCGGGCACTACAGAGAGAACTGGCTGAAATAGAGGGCTGCCACATTTCACCTGCGCAGTGGCCATCTGTGGGTGATGGTGGTCACTGTGGACAGCACATACGGGACAGTCGAGGAAGAAGGTTCTCAAGAGACAGGCAAGGCTGTCCTGAGAGCTCCCCTCCCCTTGGCCCCCCCATGGCACCCCAGGGGGCTGGCGCTTCCCTAGGGGTCTGGGAGGAAAGAGAGCCTCCGAGACGTGGAGAAGCTGAGCCTGGGGAGGCAGCTGGGACCTTCCTACGGAAAGGGCTTTTCCATGCCTTCGTGTACGTCTCTGCATTACCAGGGAGTGAAGCCCGGACCCTCACATCGGGCTCCAGCCCCAGCTCCTTTTTATTTTTTATTTTGAGACAGAATCTCACTAAGTCACTGAGTTGCCCAGGCTGGGCTCCAAGTTGCATTCCTCCTGCCTCAGCCTCCCTGAGTTCTGGGATGACAGGTGTGCCCACTATGAGCAGCTCATGCCTTGAACTATAAGTGCATCTACCTACCTACCTATCCATCTATGTATCGATCATCTATCTATCCGTCTGTCATCTATCTGTCTGCACATATCTGTATACACATATGCACACGTGTAGAATAATGCAGACACCTGCACGTGTATGTTTGTCCATACACATGTGTATTGTGTATGTGTAAATACAATTTTTCCAGCGAGTGTGAAAACAACACATGCCTCCTTGAGGAATGGCTGGCACCCTGGGACCCACCCTGTGGAGTGCCCTGTGCATCAGCCTCAGAGAGCCGACTGGGTCATGCAGGCCTGCAACCTGCTCCATGTAGCCTTTGAGCGGGGTGCTGAGGGGCTCTGGTGCTGGCTGTGTTGGGAGCTGCCTTCCCTCACTGGTCTGTCACAGAGTGCAGGCGGCTGGTTGTGGGGGTTGGCCCTAGATCTGGCGAGCCAGCCCGGGCTGCCGTGAGGAGAGAGGCCATGCCTGCTCCTCCCTGTGGACCTGTCCTGCATGGTGGCCTGCAAGCCCCTCTTCTCCGAGTCCCTGATCATCAGGCTTCCCTCCTAGTCTTCCAGCCTCTGGCCAAACTTGTGCACAAAGAGATACAGAGAGGCTGGCTGTTCCCCCGGTTGGTAGTTTCGGGGGACCAAGTCCAGAACCTTTCCTGATGGAAAATTGAGGCTGTCAGGTTGCAGACTGGCATGGGCGGTGCAGGGCTGGGGCCTCACAGAGGTGACAGCTGTCCAGCCGCTGCCTTCTAGGTCACACTCACATGTTCCCTCATCAGCCTGCTCTGCAGGGGGAGGCGGGCTGGTACTCACCTTAAGGGCCTCAAGGTGCAGGTGTGGGCAGGATGGGCTTTGTGCGGCATTCTCCCATGCGTCCTAGGGCTCATTTGACAGCTTGGGAGTTCCAGCATCCCTACTGATGGACTCTTGGGTGGCTTCTATCTCTTCGCTGCTACAAACGTTGCTTCACAAGCCTCTCTGCATGTTCTTGCCTCCTCTGTGAACATAGATGTAGAATGAGAAATTAGAAGTTTTACATCAAGTAATTTATACATTTAATTGCTTTGTCTTAGGTCCAAGTTATATAGCTTGTTGTAATCTGCAACCTTCCAACAGTGCCCCGGGGCCCCTGCTCTTGTCTACTCTGAAGCCTTTCTTTGGTGCCTCCTACAAGGGGACAGGGTGAGGACATTCTGCTCCACTCCCAGGATCCAGGACAGGCAGGAGTTGAAGATGGCAGTGGCCACATCTGTTTTTTCTCAGAGTCCAGAGTCCACAAAAGCCCATGTGGCTTCCCTTACAGATCCCAGCTGAGGCCCCAGGGACCCTCCACCCTGACTCCCTTTGCTGACAGAGCCACCCAACTCGTAATCAAGCCCAAGGCTACCGCTTGCAGCCCTGGAAGCAGGTGTGCTGTGTGCCATGTTCATGTCTGCAGGGTGTGAGTTTAGCTGCCCACTTCCTCCCTTTCCCCAGTAACCGGTTTCAACCAGGAGATCAGGACACACAATGGTGGCCAGAGTTGAATGGAACCCAGCTGGGAGGACGCAGGGCAGAGGAAGACACATCCCTTTGTTCCTGTACAGAAGACCAGGCAGTGGGCACTCCCCATCTCTCCAGGGCCTCTCTACTCCAGGAATGACAGGAGGCAGCAGATGCTGGCACTGATAAGGGGACACAAACCGAAGGGGAGAGGCCGACTGGAGATTAGCATCCCTGCAGATGCCACAAAGAGCCCACAGTCCTGTACAATGTGGGTCAGCCAAGGTCCCCCAGACTACTGGTGGGCATCCCAGCAAGGGTGCACCCTGGGTTCCCTCCAACCCGTACTGCAGAGTTTCTGGTTGCAAATTAGGCGGAATTCTGAGGCATTGTGTCGGCTCCCAGCTGCCCCAGGAAGCCAGTTGCCAGCCGGCAGCTAGGATGAACACTTGTAACAGCCGCTGGCTTCTGCCCGCCGCTGCCTGCGTCCTCGAAGATGCTCACAGCTGCTCCTCGCCGACACAACTCATGCAGATGCGACCTGTGTTCTTCACGATGCTGAGCAGAGCTGGGGTCCCCCAGGCTTTGCTGTGGCCCCGCGGGTGCCTGGGCTCTCACTGAAGTGAAGAGACCCCAACAGCCTCCCTGTGTGGTTCTTCACAGGTGCCCAGGATGGAGAACCGGTGGAGCTGTGGGATGAATGGCCAGTGCCCAGCTGAAAGCTGTCCCAAGTAGAGGGGCTGAGGGGTGGCACCAGGGAAGGGGCGTGTGCCCTGGTCATGCACTCCCTGAGGGCCCTACACTAACTGCAGGGCTCCACGAGATGGAGACCATGCAGCCCCTCTCCCTGTCACCAGGAACAGGCAGGCTGTCACCACGAAAGGGCACTGCCACAGCAGGGGTGTGTATGGGTTGAAGAAGAGCGTTCCGTTAGGATTCACCCCCCAGGCCAGACACATGAGGGGTGTGTGTGAGAATGCGGAGTCCGGTGGTTAAAGTTGAAGGACGCCTGGACACCCTGGGGGCCGCTTGTGTGACAGCAGAGCTGGAGTTCTGGCTGAGGAACAGGAACACCTTGGCCAGGGCGGCTCTGCCCTCGTCTGGCCTGAGACTCCTTTCCCAGCTGGTTCCTGGGAGACCCTCGCCCCCTTCCTTCTATGCTCGGATAAAGTACTTGTTGTTTTGCATTTCTTCATCATTAGAGTAAGGATGTATGCCTACCTGTCAGGAAGGCTGTGCAAGCTAACGCACTTACTGCTGACAAAACGCGTGGCCTGGAGAGGTCTCTGTCACTGCAGCTACTGGGGGGCGGTGGCGACGTGGTGGTTTTGTTTTCCTCGCCATGGAATGGTCCTCAGTAGCAGATCAATGCGCTTCCTTTGTCTCTCGAGGCAGCAATTGAAAAACTCAGGAATGTGGACCCCCTCTTTATTTAAAATTCTCATGTGTTGTTTTTCACGGAGTTGCTGGCGTTAGTTTTGACTTTATGGAAACACTGCATTAGAAAGTTATCTTGCTCCTGGAGTCTGGGGGCCTCCCTCGCTTCCCCAGCCCGGGTCCTGGCTCTGACCCAGACTGGCTTTTCTTATTCTTCGAGAGTTCTTATTCTCTGTCACTGTCCTCATCTCTGCCTGCCATGTGCGCTGCTCACCTGGGGGTCTTGGGGCTGCTCACGGCCGCATTTCTGTCCCTGTGGGACACACACAGCAGGCTGTGTGTGGGAAGAACTTCACCACAGGGGGCTGCTCCATGGCGATGGAGGGTGAGTCCCTGTGTCTGTCGGGCTCTCGGATAGCAGGCCTACTCTATTCCTATATATATGGTTGACAAGGTGGGCGTACAAGGGCCGCCTGAGGGTCAGCTGTGGACCAGTGCAGAGGAGCTGTTGACACTGGAGAGCTGAAGGGGCGGCCAGAGGTAGGAGGCCTGGGGCAACTACACAGCACCTTGGTCTGTGCTGGGGAGCTGGAGTCTGTGCTGGATGCCTAGAGACCAACATCCCAGTACAATGGCAAGGACTGGCCCTTCTCCACTGAAACTAAAGCCACATTTCTTTCCCTATTTCATCCCACTCAGCCTCTGAGCCGATTACTTGGTACCAATCACACCCGGGCTGGGTCTTCTGTCTTTGACAAATCTGTGCCTGCACGCCCAGAGTGTCACTGATCAGTCAGCTGGGTGTTTCCTACTCACACTCATACAACAGTTAGCCATCGCAGTCCTGCCACCCGCGGGCTCTGGATCGAGAGCAGAGAGCGGTGCTGGGCTCTGGCTGGAGAACAAAGCCTGCAGACCAGAGGAGCCAGTGGTGGGGATCTCAGTCCACTGGCAGCAGAAGGGGCTTCTCCCAGCACCAGCCGGCAGGCAAGAAGAGGGGACGCTTCAGCCTTTCCCCACCTGTGGCCCGGTGCAGGCCCTCAGGGGGTTGAGGGGTGCTGCCCAGCTCGTCCCCCTGGAGGAGGCCGTGTCCTTTACCAGCTCACCCATTCACAAGCTAATCTCCCTGGAAAGAACCTTCCTGACACACCCAGCAAGAGCGGTCACCCTGGGTGCCCTAGGACCTGCTATGCTGACTCCAGAGTTAGCCACCACACTAACCTTGAGCAGCAAAGAGAAGTCTTTTTGGTACCTGACTCTACAGCTGGGGCCTCCTGTGGGACCTAATTCTGACAGAAGTGCTTCCCACTGCACCTAAAAAATAGATCCCCTGAACTCCCTGTGTGACACCAGTCATCTCCCTGCCACTCTCCCTTGGATCCCTGGCTGTAGTAGTTCTAGGAAATAATTCCTTGTGCATGGTCTTGCATCAGAGGCACCAAGGAATTTGTCCCCTTGGCCTCAGAGGGACAGAGCCTGAGGAGGGTACAGTAGAGTGGATCACTGGCTGAGTGGCCTGACTGTGGTGGGCTTGTCTATCTTGGGCTCATAACCAGTCACGACGTGGTTTCCCCAAGAAGATGGATCTGTGAGGATATTTATGGCAGATAAAGGCCCAGATGTTGGCTATCCTCAATGACGTCAGAAGTTTGGTTCTCTAAATAACCTTGGAAATTGTCTCATCTCCAAGACTTTTTTTATTTTTTTATTTTAAAGACAAAAGAATGGAGACATATAAACCAAAATAATACAAGAACAATACAGGAAATACAAAATTATAAAGAAGATAGCCATCTCCAAAACTTTTAAATGAAGTTGAGCAGAGCTTGGGGTCCCAGGAGCCAGTCTGGATGGATGCAGTTGAGCGGCAGAACTCTGGGTCTCCCCGAGTCCGCAGGGCTGTTGCGGATTTGCTGTACGCACAGGGTTTTTAGTGTGACTTTTGTTGGAAGAAATAAATCTTGGATTAAAAGATTTCTTAAACATTGTGGAGCCAATTCAGGGGTTCTCAATTGTGACTGCATTCTGCAATTACTCAGAGAATTTTAAATATTCCAATATCCATGCTCCATATCCAGAAATTCTGATTAATGAGGCTGTGGTTCGGGCAGTGGCATTTAAAAAACCCTCCAGAGGACTCTAGCATGCTGCCAAGGGTGGCATCATGAATCTGGTCCAGCAAGTTTCTTTTCACACAGGGAAACTTGGGTCCAGGGGGGCGGCTTTCCCTTGCAGAAAGCTGAGGGTCAGTTAATCTCCAAGCTGGGTCAGAACCTGGATTGTCCAGCAATGGCCATTGCTCTGTGGACTCCACAGTGCACCCATGTGGAGGAAGATGGTGCAGTTATCCTAAGCAGCGTGACAGCCCGTGGCTTCATATCTAAACCTGCACAAGTGTTTTTAGTGCAGCATGTGAGTTTCTAGAGGAGAAATCTCAGAGAAGAAAAAGACACTGATATTTATACTTCTGGGAAACAGAGGCACCGGGGTCACAAATGGATGCCCTGGACCACACAGAGCTGCAGTCAGTCCCCAGGCGCGCAGTTTAGTTTTAATCTCTTTGTTCCCCCGGGACACCATTCCTATGCTAGCTGGCTGATGGAGACAAACTGTCGATGGTGGGGAAGTGTTTTGTGTTTTCAGGGTCAATGTCAGGGTTTTTTTCTTCTTCAAGAATTAAAGAAAGGAAGAGATAGGCATATGGAATCAGTAGCCCCAGAAGCCTTCTGGGGCGCAAATCCTCCATAATTAGCTGTTTTAAGAGGGATTGTGGCACTGGTGGTGGGAGGAGGAGAGTGAGCCTGAGGTCGGGCCTGGGAGGTCTTGAGATGGAGGGGGTATGAGCCTGTATGGTGGCTGATGCCTGTAATTCCCACACTCTGGGAGGCTGAGGCAGGAGGCTTGCCTGGGCAACTTAGCAATTTAGAGAAACACTGTCTCAAAATAAAAAGTAGAAAACCGGCTGGGACATAGTTTGTGAGACAGCCCCAAGTTGAATTCCTACTACCACAAAAGATGACAATAAAAACCAGGAGTGCTGGGCAGAGGTGGAGACCAGGGCTCAGATTTCCAGAGTTAGCAAAGCTGAGAGTCCCGCGGGAGGATGAGAGCCAGCATCAGGGTGAGTGTCTGTCTAGTGTAGCACCAGGTGACAATCTTGAACACACACAAGAAAAGGTCCCATGGCAGAAAGGGTCTAGGACGGTGGTTGTGATGGTGCTGAGGGAGTTTCCTGTGAGCATTAGGGTTGGGAGAGGTGGCTGCTCCTTCCATAGAGAAGCTGGTTCCTGGGTGGGCTGTTCTAAGGCATCTGTGGCCTTCAGAGTGTAGTAGAAGCTCCCGAGTGCTTCCTGTGGCTAGGGCTGAAGCCAGATGCCTCTGCTCCTAGCTTGTAATGCTCCCTTCTGGAAGCTGGTTGCCACCCAAGGAGGAGCAGGGGACACACAGCCAGGCTCAGGTGCCAGCCATAACCCAGTGCCAGCCATATAAGGGAGACACAGTGGTGCCCCAGCACAGAGCAGCCTGTAGATGAGGGGATACCAGGTGTAGCATGATGGCAGTTGGTGAAGTCACCACTGTTGTGAGCCAGTGTGTCTAACACCAGCTTGTAAGGCAGTGAAGGACAACTGAAGCAAACAGTTACTAGGGTAGGGTGCTATGCAGCACAGGTTTAAACCATTACCAGGAGTGGGGTGCCAAACAGCACAGGTTTAATCCATTACCGGGAGGGGGGTGCCAGACGGCACAGGTTGAAGATGTGGCTCTGGACATGAGATTAGAAAAGGGAGGGGGCTGTGAGCTAAGGCTGGAAGATAGTGAGGAATTCACCCCTGAGGGAGGAGAGCAGAGTGAGCACCGCGTGTAGTTGGCAGTGCATCTGCTGTGCAGTGTGTGGCTGCATGCCTAAGAACATGTAGGGGTGTGTGGCTGTTTCTCCAGTGTGGAAAATCCTCCCTGCTCCTGTGCAAAAACAATTGAGGAAGTGGCTCCACCTTCATGGGGGCCTCAGGACCTAGAAAGGGTGTGCAGAAGGATCCTGAGACCACCTCTGCACCTGCAGGAAATAGCACCACTATCAACTAGTGATGTCTGCCACAGACAGAGTCTGGAGAAGGGAAAACGACCAATGCCAAGACACAGTTTCCCACTCTAACATCTCTGAAATCAGTGTGCATCATACAGCTCATGGCATCTTACAATTATTTTGCAATGTACTTTTTTGTGGTTCAGAAATAATGGTGCATTGTTCAATTGATGAAATAAATAACATATGGCATTTGACATTTTTGGTTGTTCGGAGGCTGTTATTAGGATTGAGTGGCCTTTAACTCAGCATGCCCGGGCCAGGGAAGGTTTAGTGGGGCTGGTTTCCTCTTTCCCTGTTGCTCTCTTTCCCTGTCTCTGGCTGTGTCTCTATCTCTCTGTGTTTCTGTGTCTCTCTGTCCCCCCCCTCCTTTCACCTTCCCCTTCGTTTTGCATAGTCTTACTGCAGTTCTACTCATCCATCTTCTGCATGACTCCATGGCACTGAACTAAATCCCTGGTCCTTTTAAAATTTTTGAGACAAGGTCTGGCTAATTTGCCCAGATTGGGCACGGTCTTCCTGCCTCAGCCTCTGATAGTGCTGGGCTTGCAGGTGTGCATCAGCATGCTCAGCCATGTCTGCTGACCCCACTCGCCAGCCAGCTGCCTCAGCCCCTCCCAGCCCCACAGGGCCCCCAGCCTTTGCCACGTCACCCCCTCTCTGTTCCAGCTTCACTCTCACCAGTTCTCCCCATTCCTTGGACTGTGAGCAAATCCGGTGACCTTTCCCAGGCCAAGGATGGTGGCCAGCCTGTGAATCACCATCCTCGGGGCTCAGGACTCAGAGTGCATTAGCCCAGAGCTCATCAGCATGATGAGGCAAGGAGGGGGGAGCAGCGGGTGTGCTGGGGGTCCTGGGGGCAGCATACCCCACAGGAGGCGCAAAGAGTTGTGGGTTACAGGGCTGGAGGAAGACATAAGAGGGGTCACTTTTCTCTCTGCCTGGTGAGGCCTCAGTAGGAAATTGAGCCCCGGGCCTCACTGGCAGCATGACCTTGGACTCAGCGTGACATTGGACTCCCAGGCTCTGAAATCAGTGACCTTCGTCATGGCAGCTGAACTGAGACTATGGGAGGTTGTCTGTGCCGCACCTGTGCTCTGTGCATCCGCGTGCCCCTCCTGCCCTCCCTGCACCTGGCCCTGTGCTGAGATGGCATCCCCATGCTCTGGCAGCTCTGGTTGGCAGGCTCACTGACAAGTTCCCTTTGCCCTCTGCCCATCCCGCATCCATTGGCAGCCATTGGAATACATCCTGTGTCAGCATCACCCTTCGTGACAGCCAGCTACAAACCTGGGGTCTGGGTGTGTCTGTCACTTTCCCAGTACTATAAGGAAATTCCAAGGGCTTTGACTTTACAACGAGAAAAAGTCTCATCTTAGGGTTCTGGAGGTCTGAGAGCAGGATTGGCGTGGCCCTTGGGCTACACACAGAAGATAGTGTGCCAGTTAGGAGCGTGAGTCTGAGCGTGTGCTCCTGTCAGAAGCCCAGGAGCAGAGGCCTGAGAGGCAGGGTTGGCAGCCCTCACAGAACATGCCCTCAGGGACCTATGGTTTGCCCAGACCATACCCCTTAGGGGCCACTACACCTCCCACCACTGCCATCCTGGGGCCACCCAGTTAACACCTGGACCTTTTGGGGTCACTACCTATATTCAGGCAAGCTTCCTGCACTCAGACCACAACTCTCATCTTGACCAGGGGGCTGTTTCCACAAGAACTGGGCCCACGCAGAGGGTGGCTATGATATCAAGGGGATGGACCCACACAGAGCCACTCATTAGTTCTCGTGGGTATTTGTGCCATGCTCCGCCCCCTCACACCAGGTCACGTGACCTGCCCTGGCCCCGGGGCTGACTGTCCTCCACTAGGGTGCTTCTTCCCTCCTGGTCCCCCACGTGCACACCACCTCAGCTGGTTGTCTGTCAGCCAAACATCCCGAGTGCTGAACTTTAGTCCCCTGGTGTGATCTCCAGCTTCTGGGACGTTTCGGACGCGAACTCCCAGCCTGGGAACCTGGTTGTATATCACTGACAAACCCTCCAGGCCAATGACCTTCATTTAGGCTCCTTGAAACCAAAGGTGGTTTCTTGTTGCTTTGCTCTGCTCTGCACCACACCTCCCCGTGTATGTTTATATTTTGAAATACTGAATCTGTGGCCAGGAGATCTGATTCTCCACTGCTGACCCCCTGTGCACAGGCGGTAATGGGGGCATACCTGGCATCACAGAGCACCTCTGCTGGGTGCGGGCCTGGGGCTGGCATGGAAAGGAGCTGCCAGGCCAGGGTGGGGAGCGGCAGGCTCTGGCCAGCGTTCCTGGAAGTGCGCGGCCCTCTGGTTCCACACGAAGTCCCTTCTGATTGTAAGTAGGGGTTTGCCTTCCCTAATGGCAGGTTTGGTGACCATGTGGCGATACAGGCCTGCCCTGACGCAGGAATCCGAGTGGCAGATTCCAGTTGCAGATGGCACAATGCCTGGGCATCAGATCTCCACCCCCATTGTTTGATGTATTTATTGAGCTGGGAATGTGGGGAAGCTAATTCTCTGATTTTTTTTTTAATTGGAGAATGTGGCTGGAAAAGACAGAGCGCCTATGATTATTCCCCTGGCCAAGGCTCGCTTGGGAAGGCATGGTTGGAGTTAGCCGCGGGGTTTGCAGAGGAGGGGAGAGTGTCCCAGTGACTCAGCAGATGAGAAAGTTCAGGAGCTCAGGAAAGTTCCGGGCCCTGGCCAGGCGCTAAAGGTTAGAGGCTCTGCGGGTCCTAGAGGATTCTGCCAGTTGCCCAGGTCGAATTCACGCTAACAGGAGGTGGCAGGGAGCTTGCTTGCCCCAGGGGGTCAGGCAGCTGGAGCTGCTCCTCAGCTGCAACCCGAAGGTGCATCGCAGTGTCATTCTGAGCCTCTGCACTGTTTCCATTTATACAACAAAGCACCTGAACCGGGGACTTCGTAAAGAAAAGAGATTCATTTAGCTCAGAGTTGGAGAAGCTGGACCTTGTAGACCACGCAGCCTGTTTGCACTACATCCATCCGGGCCTTGTGGTGGATGCGTCCTGTGTGTAAGAGGGAACTTGCACTGTGGCAAGAAGCCGCTGCAGCAGAGGAGGGTCCAGAGATGGTCTGTGCAACAACCCCTCGTGGGAGCTATCTGGGTCCCCAGAACTCCTTAGCCTCTCTTCTGAGGCAGCCTCCCAGTGACTTAGTTCTCTTGCCTGCAGCCTCATCATGCCTCAGTGCCACCTCCTCCTGATACCACGGTGCTGGGACCCATAGAGGCCGCACTACACTGCTTGGCCCTCGAGGCCTCCATCCCGAGATGCTGCGCAGGGCTCAGATCTAATCCACACCTCCTCCCAGCTCCTCCAAAGCAAGCATCCTCTTGCATTAAAAAACACAGCCATTCCTCATCCTTATGCTGAGATGCACATGCCAACCTCTGAGGAAGCTGTTGGGAGCTCCATAGGCCTCATGGTGACTTCGTGGCTCTGCCTTGCCCCATCTCAGGGTGTCAGGGAGCTGCTAGCTGAGGCCTTGGTTTGGTTCCATCTCCTGAGCTCTTACCTCACCCCTGCTGCAGGTCATTGGTGGACAGGCAACCTGGCATCAGAGACACACCCTGCTCAGTGGCCCAACCCTATGCACGTGTTTCCCAGTCCCTCAAGTGGGGATGAGACCACAGGATAAAGGACATGGTGGGGACTAGAGGGAAAGTAAGGAGTGTCCCCAGCCCCCAGAGAGGGCGGAGCTCAGTGGTCACCTCTGCTGTGATTCCCATGGAGCAGGGCAAGGGACAGAGGGGCTGGGGCATTGCCCTGGGACAATGGACCCAATGGGAGAAATGTTTGCAATGTGTACTATGGCAAGGGAATCTGATGCCCAGTGTGTCTGCTGGGCATGCCCATAGATAGTCAGATCCAGACCCCTTCAGTGCCCACAATGCAGGTAAAAACGCCACACTGTTGGCGCTGCAGGAAACTGCACCTGCTAAGGTCTTTAATCTGATAGTGAACAGATGTGTTGGGAGGGAGGCTGTGAAAGGTTCTCCCTCCTCTGCCCTCCCTGATGTCTGCCATGCGTCCTGCTTCTCAAGCAGGCAGAGGGAACTGGGGTCTGGTGTCATGGAGAAACCTCCAGGTATTGCAGCCTCCGAGTATCTGTAGCTGTTGCACCTGGCATCCCGGGACAATCGAGGCAATGGGCTCCACCTCTCCCTTCATGGGTGCTTTTTATGGCATGCAGTTTGGGGTCAGTTGCAGGGTCACCAGGCATGGTGGAAAATAAAAGGATCTAGGAGGAAGAATCATTTGTAAGAACAAAACCACATCTGAGCATCTGGATTCAATCTGACACAAAGTTGACAGTTCAAGGACTACATCCAGTTCAAACTTCATATCTGATGGATGAAAAACTACAGCCTGAAAAGGGGAATTGGATTGTCTAAGGTCATATGGCAAGTTAGTGGCAGGGCCATTCAATCCCTTATCTATTCAATCCATCCACCCCTCATCTGCTCATCTGCTCATCCATCCATCCATCCAATCATGTGGCATCAATTCATCCGTTTATCATTTATCCATCCACCCATTCCATCTACCCATCCATCCATCCATCCATCCCTCCATCATCCATCCATCCATTCTAGACATGTACAGAACATCATGTCAGGAACTGTGGTTGGTGCTAAGCTAGGTTCCCAATGAGCAAGTCTGATCCCTATCTTCAGGGATTTCATGTTTCAGGGGAGGAGATGGCTTCAGGGATCCTGCAGCTAATTTCAGCTGGAATCATTTCAGCAAAGTAAAGAAGAGGGTGCTAAGAGAGAGGCAGGTGGCCCCTGGAGGACTCTGAGAAGGTAATCTTTAAACTGAGACCTGGAGGACAAGGAGCACTAGCCAGATGAGGAAGGTGGTGGTGAAGGGCACTGTTTCCATAGTCAGACAGCAAGGGAGGCATGTGGAACATGGAGAACGGAAAGAAGCTTAGTGTTTATAAGGGGTGGCAAGGTAAGAACCCGCACCTGTCCCCGGGGGGGGGCTCTTTCCACTGTGGTCCTCAGGGGTTGGTGCCATAGAGACGCAGCCTCTCCTCTGATCCTCATGGTTGGAGAGAATTTTTAATGAAAATACTCAGTTTATTTGCTTGAGAGACTATCTATTCTAGACTGGACTAGGGTGTGGGCACTGGGGGAGAAGCCTACACTGTGTAGCACAGACGATAAAGACCCAGGACTGCATCCCATGGCTAGAAGCTGGGGCTCAGCATACCCTGATGGATTGATTTCCTGTTGCATCAGGGCTCGGGCAGCTCGTTTTACTTCTTTTACCCTTTCCAGCAGGTCAAGGTTCCAGATGTTTCTCTAGGTCACACCTAACATAACTGGAGAAGGCAGTCTCTCTCTATCAGGGAGAAAATGCCTTTTCAGGAGTCTTACTGCAAACTTATGCACACTGACCTTCTAGCTCACTGGCCAAGCAGGGTCTTGTGCTTACCACCAGCTGCAGCAGAGGCCGGAGACCTGATTCCAGGATGCATGAAAGAGGAACTTACCATGATGCTCAGCCACCAAGTGCCACCACCTTTTACAAGCAGGTAGCCGTCAAGGCAATAAATCTACTAAGAGGTAATGTGTCCTCCTGCCATTCACACATCAGTCCTGTCCTGATAGTGATTATCAATATTTTTTTCATGTTTGCTGGTATTTCCTTGTGTGCTGTGGTGTGGAAAAACCATTTGACAAAATTCATTGCTCAACCAATAAGAATTAAGATAATTAATTCTACAAGTTAATTCTACAACTTGGCAAAGAGCGCACGGGTGTTCATATAGAAAACAATGACCCTGATCCCTATCTCATGCCATGTACACAAGTTAATTTAACATACATCAAATATCTAACTTTAAGAGCGGAGACTATGAAGCTTCTAGAAGAGAACCTTAGAGATATATCTCCATAAACTCAAGCCGGGCAAAGATTTCTTAAAGTTCATGGAAAAAAATTGGTAAACTGGAATTCATTAAAATTTAAAGTTTGCTCTTTTAAAAAAATACTATGAAAAATTAAAAAACAAACCTCAGCCTGCAGGAAGTATTCACAATATGTCTGGAAAATGGCTTGTATCCAGTGTATGTAAAGAACACTTACAACTCAATATTAAGGATGGCTGAAAGCAAAAAGATGAAAACCCCCAAGTGTTAGTAAGGGTGAGGACCCGTGACAGCTCTCATGTGTGGTTGTGGGAGTGTAAAGTAGCTCACCCACTGTGAAAGTAGTTTAGCAGTTTCTTATAAAGTTAAACACACCATGACTGGATGGCCTAGGTATTTTTCCAAGGAAAGGGTAAGCATATGTTCACAGGAGTCTGCTCTGTACATGTTCTAAGCAGTTTCATTTATGTAGTCAAAAGTTGGCTACAGCCCACATGTTCCTCAACAGCTTAGTGGATAAACACACTGTGGTATGTCCATATAATGGAACACTGCTCAGCAGTGAAAAGGAATATAGCTCTAATATTTGAGACGAATTAATGAATTTAATGTGCTCTCTGTGAAAGACACCAGATGCTAAGGATTCATGCTGTGTGATTCGCTTGTATGAAGTTCTAGAGTGTGAAGAACCATCTGTAGCAACAGAAACCAGATCAGCAGTTGCCTGGGGAAGGAAGACTGATTGGGAAAGGGTGCGAGGGGTTTTGGGGGGTTAAATATGTGAACTGAATAAGCAATGTCTCTATTGGGGTTCTGGTTGCATGGCACACAGATTTGTCAAAATTTAAAATTGATACATTTCATTGTAAATACATTTTCTCTCAATAAGAACAATTTTAAAAACCTGACCAGAAACACAAAAATGTCCACGATACTGGCAGGCTGATACAAATATGCAGTTCTGAAGGCTGTTGGGGCACAGTAATGCTTTAATCACAGAAGCACAGAGCATGGGGCTGTCTGCGGTCTTCCCCAGGGCTGGTGGCCTCCTACTCCTAACAGGCTTCTTCAAAGCAGAATGTCTTAGTCACTGTCTTGTTGCTGAGACACAATGCCCAGCACTCACATATTAAAGGAGGAAGGGTTTATTTTGGCTCATGGTCTGCAGAGGTTTCATGCCATAGTCTTGGCTGGCTCCAAGTCAGGGTGGCTTGGCAGAGGGGGCTAGTGAGGGAAGCTGCTCAGGGCATAGTCAGGAATCAGAGAGAGGAGGGCAGAGGGAGCGAGATGCATCCTTTCAGGCCATGCCCCATGACCGCCTCCTCCAACTGGGCTCCACTTCAAGATATCACACTCAGCGCTAAACATCCCATGATCCAAAAAACCTCAAAGCCCCCCAATGAGTGCATGAGCTTTGTGGGGGGCATCTAGATGTAAACCATGGTAGGGGCCATGCTCACACAAACCCACACTCACCCATGACACACACCACCCACCCACACATACACCAGCACATACACGAACCACACTCTACAGCCACAGCCCTGACCTACGGCACTCCAGACCTGTCCCATCACGAGCCAGCATCCCTGTGGTAAGAGCCCCTGTGGATGGGGTCTCCCAGCTTGGCAGACTCGGAGTCATGTGCTGTGGCTGCTGGGTGAGACGGGGCCCTGGCTTGGGTCTCTGTGGTTGAGAACCCCAGCACACTCCACGGGACTAGAGAGGCCATGTGATAAGGCCCTTTAGCCTTCAAGTAAAGGGATTAGCGGTTGACAGATTGAACAGGACAAGGACGAAAACCCTTTGTGACCGCAGCAGACACCAATGCGCCTGCTCAGAGGTGATAAAACAAGTGGACAGAAACCATGGTGATGTGCAGACAATGTGAGTGGTGCCCATAGCCAGTTCAATCGTGCTGGCTGCTTAGCTCCGTCCTCTGCCCCAGCAGACAGGTGTCTTCCTGTGTGTGTGTGTGTGTGTGTGTGCGCGCGCACGCGCACTCTAAGGATGGAACCCAGTGCTTCCCACATGCCAAGCAAATGCTTTACCGCTGAGTTACATCGTCAGATCCCTTGCTGCATTTTTAAAGAGTGCACACACACAAACTCACACACACACTCTCACACATGCATGCATAGGCCACATACAGAACATGAACACAGGCACCTTGTGGCTGCAGCGTCACCAATATTTACCCTCTGACCCATTCTGGAGAGATGCCCCGCCTGTGCCCTCATCAGAATACAAAGCCCAGAGAACTTTGGGAAGGTTGAAATCATAGCAGCTAAGGAGTGAGCAGGTTTTTCTCCGGGCAGAGATTACAGACGCTTGGTTTTGTCTCTTTCTGCCTGGGGCTGTTTTCCAAGGCAGGGCCTGCAGGAAGGAGCACTGTGGGGACTGAGGCTCACAGCATGTCCCCCACTTGAGGGCACAGATGCCCTCATACCCCTCCCACAGCATCCTCCCAGCCCTGTCCCAAGTCTTCCTGGGTAGGTGCCTGGGGATGTTTGGGCAGTTTTTGTTTTGTTCTCAGCTTTGGTTCTAGGCAGGATAAGTGGATCTTCCTCCCTCTGGCCCTCATCAGCTCCAGAGCTGAGGACCTTGGTGACCAGAGTCCCTGGATGGAGAGGTCCACCCTGAGGTAGGTCAGGACACCGAGGGACACAAGGGACACTCCCATGCTGCCACCCCTGGATTCTCACTGCCACTGTCACCACCTTGCAGAGCCAGGCTGAAGGTTCGTTTTCTGAGCATCTGGGGCCGTGTTCTGCGGATGCGAGGGCCTTGGGAAAGAGTGGGGCGGGGTCAGCCCTGAGTCTGGGAGGCGTCCCTGGAGAGTGCCTTGGTGGCAGAACCCCCACCAAGGATGGCATTTTCTCCCTCCTAGACCGCAGGCTCCACTGTCCTGAGCTGGGTCGGTCGAGCTCTGGCCATGCTGCTGGTGAGCTGTGACTCAGCTACAGTTATCACTGAACTAACTCACAAGTGATCGCATATGTACAAACCCAGACAGACGAACTAGACAGGACATGCACCTTGAGGGGAGGGCATCAAGAGTAGCTGTCCCCACCGGGCCCCAGCAGGGACCCGCTGTCTCACTGGAAAGGTAAGGGACATACGTACAGCGGGAGGACATCTGTTTCAAGCAGACACGTGCACTTGCATGTGTGAGCCTGGATGTGAGTGTGTGCTGTCAGGACGGGTCCTCTTGTGATAGAGAGGAGCTTGAAGCTCGGGGCCGGAAGCAGGCTGGCGCGCAGGTGGTGCTGGGCCATGGATCATCTGGACTGGGCTCTAAACATGGAGCGCCACCAAGAGGAGCCCACTTCTTATCGGGTCCCTCGCTGCTTCCATGATGAAAATTTGAACCCAAGCCATTTCCTGTGGCGAGGGCTCCGGGAGGGGTGAGAAGGGCATTTCTATTTTGAATCCCCATCTCCAACCCTCTCAGTATCACTGGGATCAGCTGGCACAAACAGCCCCAGGAGTCTCTTTCATAGCCTTGGCGGAGCGGGTCTATCAATGAGGCCGTGCGGGCTGGGCGGAAGAGCCCGCCAATGGCCGCTCCATCAATTCTGGCAGCTGTGTACATTACGCCTTTTGATCTCCAAGGACGCTGTATTTAGATGACATAATTTGCCTTTGGTTATCTTTCTCCAAGGTAGAAGGGACATAAGCAGATATCCACTTTTGTAAGATAAAATTAGCACCTCTGCTGGAGATAAACATTTTTGGCAGGAAAACCCTGATTAAAGCACAAAGCGGCCGAGGGGGCATAAGGCTGCACCCCTGTGAGCAAAATTCCTATTTATAATAAGAGGAAATAGCATTGCTCTGACATAGGACAAGGAGAAGCCTACCACGGCTGGAAAGAAGTGGCTTTGCTGGAAAGTTCTGTTAACATTTGGTTCGTAGAGGCCAAAACCAGGGTACAGAGGAGGGAAGGAAAATAGGGAGGTTTGGTGGAAGCCTATCCAGAGCAGGAGGTCTAGTAGATCTAGACCCTGCCAGTTTCCACCTTCCAAGGTGATTATGGACAGTTGTAGGGTTTGCTGACTGCACAAAGAGGTTGGCTGCTCCCCCTGGAGGGGGTTTGGTCTGCACCGGTGGGCACTGTCCTGGAACCCTGGCACGGGTGCCGTGTGAGCTGGTTCTGGTGACTCTTCTATCCCCCTGAGATGTTGTCTACTCACACCCGACCTCACAGGCATGCCCCAGAAAGGCAAACTGACTCAGAGCCCTTTACCTCCTCTTGGAAGCCAGTTCCTGTCCGGCTCCCTGGGCCACCTGAGTGAGCTCAGCAGAAGAAATTGCTCCCCCTGTTCTCCCAGACAGATAGGTTCCTTTCCTTTAGAAAAACCAGCCCTATATTTGATACAGCAGAGAAGGAAGAGCTTCAGTATGATTTGTTTTACAGTTTAGCGCCAGTTTTACTTTTCATTACATTTTGTGTGTCTGGCTTAGGGCTTGGCTTAACCCATGCTGGCGGGGTCCCCAGCTTTCCTTGAGGCGTCTCTGAGACCCTCCGAGGCTCCCCTTGAGCCTGCCAGGGCCTCCTTCCCATGGTCCCGGTTGGTCTGGCTGGACAGACTGCAGTGGGTACTGGGCAGAGCGTGGTGCCCTCCTGTGCCCACGGAAAATCTAATGAGTGCAGCACCAACACGCCAAACCCCGCGAGGAAAGTGGCCCAGAGCGCAGGGCCTGTGTTTGCATCTGCGTCCTTCACGTGTCCTTTGCGTCACTGGTTTGTCTTCTGTTCATTACCCCCGATTTCTTCCTGTGCTGTGTGCTTTCCCAGCCATGTAACCTGGAAGATATGATTATCTCTCCCGGCTTTTAATTCTTTTCTTTTTAACTGAAGTTTGGCTTCACACACAGGAAAGTACGGAGCACACAGGTCCTCGGTGCGCAGCTTGGCGATCTTCACACCATGTTCCCAGCACTCACCTGCCCCACATTCAGAGACGGTTCCTTCCCACCCCTCCCTGGACGCCTGTGGGGAAACCTCCAGTTCCGAATCCCTCTCGAGGCTCTGACACCGACAGGCCCTTCCTCCAGACAGCTAGGACGAGGAACAGTGGGGCCTGCGGATGCTCCCCCTTTCCCAGCCCGCACAGAGCTTGCCCACCCTTTGGAATGAGCCTCGGGCGCCGGTCTGTTCTCTCTGTGCTCCTGCTCTGCCCTCCATGGCCCTGGCACTGCCAGCCCAGAACCTTGGCAACACCACACTCTCCTCCTCTCTGCCAGGCTGACCAGGGTGAGCTTGCAAGACTGGAGCTGGACAAGGTTTTACTGCAGCCCTGAGTCTGCAGGAGAGCATGTGCAGGGCTGGACCGTCGCGCTGCCTTCACTTGGTGCAGATGCGGCTGAGCCCCTTGGCCTCTGCGAGGAGCAGTTCCGTGGTGGCAGCTGTCGCACACGCTGGCCGCTCTGCTGCAGGCTCCACTGGTGACCCCGGCTCCCTCCCTGCTGCAGCCCCACAAAGCCTGTCATACCTGTGCCCAGCCCCAGCTGTGTACCGGAGCCACTGGGACTTTGAAGATACCCTGATGCCACCATGCCCAAAGGCTTGGGCTCAGCAAGTGGGGCTGCAGCCCACAGATCATCTTCCCCGGTGACTATAAAGTACAGGAAAAGTTAAGAGCCGTGGCTCCAAATCCTTCTCTAACAAGACTGGGAGAGGAGAGGCCTCTTCTGCCTTGGAGGTGAAATCCACGGTCCTCCTATCCCAGCCCTGGCCTCCGCTCGTGTCTGGTCCAGTGATCAGGCACTTGTGGGCAAGCTCAGCCCCACCAGACCGCGGGAGCCATGCTGCACTTTAGCCAGGCCCCGAGGGGAGTGGGCAATGTGGCGGGTTCGTGGGCCAGTGCCCCGCAAGGCGCCCGCGGACCACACGGGAGTTCTCCCTCTGGCTCTGAGGCTGCCTACACTTATGTTGGGGTGGTCTCCTCTGTGTTTAGAGTTTGTTCTTAATCAGCAGCACTGTTTCCTCCCAAGTCTTTGCACATAAACCAGGTAATGCTGCTCTCATCTGGAAAGCTGCTCTCCCCCAAGCACTTGTGCCCATTAAGGAGAAGCCACATCCCAGCAAAAGAGCATGCTGCTACTTCTAGCTCAGGAAAAGGGCCCCAGGTGATGACCTGGAGGCAGAGAGGTCCACCTGTGGCTGAATACTAGGCTGCTGGGAAGGCCAGGCCATCTGTGGAGCCGGAGGGGTGACAGTACCCCAGGCTATGACAATAGGAGCTAAGTTGCTACAGCCAGGTCTATTGGGGACATTCCAGATGCCCTTGGGACCTACCCGTGTGAGGTGCTTTCTGTCCCCAGGCAGGACGACCTGTAGTAAGGGCTGTGAAATCCCATCCCTGGCCACTAAGAGCTGGTCCCTTCTGTCTATTCCATCACCAATGGGAACCTGTCCCAAAGAAACAAACCAAACCCTGGCAAAAAACATCACAGCTGAGCCACTCTTGTCACAGGGACAAACTAAAGGACATTAGTATCCAGAGACAGGGAGGGCATGGCTCCACCTTGGGCTGCACCTCACCCGTCACTGTAGGGCGTGGGAGGCGTGGAGGACAGAGGCACATGGGGTCCCTGCCTTTCAAACAGTGAGAAACTCCGGAGAAGTCATGAGGAGAGGGGTGAGATGTTGGCCAAAGCTAAGTGACTCAGGAGAAAGCCTTCCCACAGTCCTACAAGCCTGCTGCAAGGCTTGATATTTGCGAGTGGTTAGTGTCACTGTATGTGTGCGTGTATGAGTCCCATAAATACAAGGGTGTGCCAGTGCCCCCGGAATGGTGTTTGTTTACATTTGGGGAAGTGTCTCCCCTCACCCCTAAGGTTTCACTTCAGGATTAAAGGATGAAAAAAAGTAGGAGGAACCAAGCAACGTGCCCGGGGTCTCCCACAGGTAAAGGGATGCGGAAAGAAATAAAAACGCGCCCAGCTTCCCCTCACGCATCTCCCCGGCGGCAGCCGTGCCTCAGGGTTTGCTTTACCCCAGCCTTGCCCATTCTGGGGTTGCCATCTCATTTTAAACATCCAGTTTCTGCTCCCAGTGCAATAGTTACTTTGCTGTTACTGGGGTTGCCGGGTGCCGGGTGCCCATGTTTCCTGAGAACCAGGGACCAGCACATGGGCACCCTGCTGCCCTTTCCTGGACAGGGAATCCAGGTCTCAAGAGAGCAAGCAACAGCCTGTAGAAGCAGAAGCCAGATTTACCCTGGGCCTGCTGGACACCGGCTTTCAAGGCCCCAAAACCCAGCTGCCTGGCTCTCTGGCTGGCCAGGCGCTGGCTGCCGCCGGGAGGCCCAGGACTCCAGGGAACTGGCTTTGGGATCCTGGGCTGTTTGTTGACCCAGCAGCTGATTGTGCAATACTCACGTGGTGCTCAGAGGGTGTGCCGGATGGAGGCTGAGAAGGGGTGAAGGGGCTCCCGGAGGGCTTTGTTGTCCAAGACAGACAGGGTGGCAGCCACAGGGGTGGCCACGGGCAGGCCCCTTGTGCCGCTCAGATGACGGTGTGGGTCAGGGCCTTTCAGGAGGTGCCAGGCAACCTGGAGTGTCTGAAGTTTCCCTGAGCAGCTGTGTCCACCCTCCTGGTTGGCATCTGCCTGGCTGAGCCACGGCTGCAGGGACCCCTGGGGATGCCCTGACAGTTTCTTCACCCCGGCATTTCAGAATGTGGCCAGAGCTCCCAGCTGGACTCCGGGAGCAAGGCCTGCTGTCCAGCAGCAGTCAGCAAAGGGGAATGGCATGCCGTCCTCAGAGCCTGGGTCTTCTGAGCACTTCCTGTTGAACACAATCACGATGACAACTGCTAGAGGAAGCAGTGCTAAGCCCACTTTCCAGCCAGATAAATAGAGGTGCAGGGCAGTGCAGGAACTCCCCAGGCAGCAGGGGCAGGTCCCCTCAACAGGCCTGGCTGCAGTTCTTTTCTCCTCTTGTCACAGCCTGGGGGCAGCTACCCCTCTGTCTCTGAAGACGTCCCAGCCATCCCGGAAGCCTGCTCTTCACCCATGCTGACCTCTCCCTGTCTCCGTGTCCACACAGGATGAAGGTGACAACAGCGCTGCCCCAGGGGGCTTTGGGGCGTGTGAGGTGGAGAACTGCCTGGGCCTCCGCACATCCTGGTCACCTCCACCGTCGTGACTTTTTCTGTGCCCCCCTATTGTGTTAATCTGTTCGAGAGTTAATCTTCCTACCCTCCATCTGCATGGAGTGTGACAGTCAGTGGTGTCAGTGTCAGGGTAAGAGGACAGGGACAGTGATGGGGAGCTGCGGAAGATCCCACTGCCTGTGGTGGTCCTGGTCAGGAGCCTCGGCTCTCAGACATCAATTCTCAGGGGACAAGAGAGATCTCAATGCACTAATTGTCCTGCAGTTGGCGGAAGACAGATCTTTCCTACACAGGCTGGATTTTGGCAGCAAGACACTGAGAAGACACTAAGCTCCCTTTGGGAACCCTCTCATTAAAAAAGAAAAGGAAATTGCCCTCCGTGGCAGCTGGGACAATTTTCTGACCAAGAGGAGGCGGGAGAGGCTTAATGATTAAGTTATTTTTCAAAATCTCCTCTGCCTCCGAGCTGTTCCCTTCGAGTTGTGGCTTTAGAGCAAAGGAACATCCCCTTGTGTTCTAGGGATCTGTTGGCCCCCGAGAAGCCGTGTGGTCCTATTTGTCCCTTAGCCTTTGCTTCCTGGCAGTGGGAGTCAGGGGCCCGGCCGGGAGTGCAGGACACCCGGACGACCGTTCCCACCACCGCCCCACAGGCTTCCTCATGAACCCCAGGCCACACTGTCCACCATGTCAGGGAGAAGCGAGGACCAGAGCCGCACATGTGGTGTGGGAACCCCCGGGCCTCGCTAATTGGGGTCTGCAGCAGTTCTGCTCTTTGTCTGAGCAGAAGAGATAAGAAGCAAGGGGCTGGGCGCTGATCTAATGGCTAGAGGCAGCCGTGCACGCTCACTCCCAAGTGCCCTACATGGCGAGCATTGGGATCCAGTAGGCAGTGGACTCCCCTCCTGCAGAGGCGCCGGTGTGGTGCCACCAGGGAGCTCGGGGCTGTGCTAAGCTCCTCCATAACCACGCTACAAGACGCCCCGCGCAGGCATTACCATGCCTTCTCCGAGCAAGGGAGGGGGGAACGCTGACTGTTGCTTCCACATCATCACAAGGTCCAGGTCAGTCCGTTACTCTCCAAAACCAAAGCTGTTCAGAAAAAGAAGAAAGCCCCGATATGTAGTGGCCAGTGGATGCTTCTTATGGCTCCCTTGAAAATCACAGAAATCAAATCAAACAGAAAATAGTGTCCATTCACCAGGAAGAAGGACTTGGGTAAATGATGCACCAGTGTTTGCTTTTTACACAGAAGTAAAACAGAAAAAGGTCACTGGATTCATTTGTAAATTGAAGCAAGGGCATGCTTCCTTTAAATTCGTTAAAGCCCCTACATATTCTAATAGTCAAAATGCAATAATATGAATCGTTAATAATGGATTTTCCTCCTATCTAAATATAAAAAGTATTATATATTATATTGACATTTAGGCTAAATTTTTCCCTTATAAGGTGCTTGACATAAATAGCTTTTATTATAGAACTCTTGAGTGGAAGGGACACACACATTTCTTAAAGGTCCCAGCTGCCACTGTTATCCTCAGAGACATAAAATTGGAGTTTCCAACTCCTAGTATCAAATTTTAGCCTAAACTCTATAAAATGTGTCTTGTCAGAAAGTGCCAGAAGCCTTAAGCTCTCTCTGGGCAAAGCATCGCAGCTGGTGCTCCAGCCGAGGGGCTGAGCATCCACACGGCTTCTTCCTTGTCCTCGGCGTAGGCAGCAAATCGTTCCCGGTTTTCCCTCTTCCTGCGGGGTTGGCTGGGAAGGACGGGTGGCCGTGGCCTAGGCCACATGACGGGGACACAGGCTGCGGGGCCGAGTCCAAGGCCTGCAGATAGGACCCTCCATCAGGAATGCAAGGAATGTTTTCCTTCGGACCCGATGGAGGCGCGCAGACCATGGGGATTCTGTCTGCCGTGACAGCCGTGACATTTGCCAGAGCCCCGGACGGCTGTGGAAATGGCATTGCCCACCCTGAAAGTGAGAAGGTAACGTTTATTTTTGTATTTCTCTCTCTCTCCCATATACAGACTGTAGAAAGACCACCAAGCGTGGATCATTTTTTTTCTGCCATGATGTACAATTCGCATTTGTTAATCAAAAAAAAGTGCTCGAGGTCATCCACCTAGACTTTTTTTTTCTTAAACAGGAAACGGGTTTCAGATGTTTATATGTTAAAAAGTAAGGCTACTAATCTGTTTAGCCATTTACCAGGCCGTGGCTAACTCTCTCTTACCTTTAAATGTGCAGGCTGCACAGAATAACATTAATTTTCATCCCTCTTGTTATTTAGAAATTTTTTTTTAAAAAATCTTTCAATAGTCACCTGCTTTTCTGGGGCAGCTCCAACAGAGGCTCAAAGAGACGGAGCCCACAGTTTGTAACGCTGTGCTCCCAGCATCCTGGTGCTGTGGTCTGCGTTTGAGAATCCCAGTCTTTGGCAAATCCTTCAAATGGAGTGTGGTCACCCCTATTTTCACAGGTCTGCACCCATAAACAGATGGCTGCTGAGGCGCCCTGTCAGATTCAAGTTAGAAATTCCCTTAGACCCACTGTTAGTAAAGACAGAAACAGTTCTCTCAGACCCAAGCTCCTTCTCGTGATTTTCCTGGACATCAGGCCTGGGAGGACGCCCAACGAGAGTCCACTGACCCAAATGGCTGCAGTGTCTCAGAGCCCACCGTCTTGCCCAAAGCTTCAACCTGATATTTGGAAATAAGTTTCTGAAATGTTTCAGTGCTAAAATTTGTTCCCTTTGGTCCTGGACTGGTAATTTTCACCAATCACCGTGGGTTGCCTAGTGTAGTACGGCAATTCAGTATTTTTTTCTACACTGAGAAGAAGTGTGTATTTATAGCCCAGGAGATAGGAGTATGGGCTGGGGGGATCGAAAGCTTTCTGGGTGAATTTGCCAGCATTCAAACTGCTGGCTTAAAAATTATTTTAAATATAGAATTCAAAGCATAGAAATTCTCTCATTTACTAAAACTGGATGAAATGGCCCCTGAATTTCAACTCATTTGTGTTTAAACCAATGCTTTACGTCTGTAGATCTTGCAAAGACAATTCATGGAGAATTTCATCAAGGAGAGAAACCAGCTAACACAAAATGAGCTTTTAAAATCAGCTAAGATGAGATGAACTTACAAAGTAAGCCCTGTATTATTGGGATCAGGAAAATGATACACAGACAAAGAATCCTTCTCTATTTCCTTACAAGAGCCCCATATATGCGTTATTCATATAACACGTAGCTCAGTGAAGCAAGGATGCATTTATTTTCTTTTTCGCCAGTGTCAGAGTGGCTGGAGAGGAGATCGGTACAAGTATAAAACCAAACATACCACGAAGGCCCACGCTCCGTTCTCTGGAATTCTGATGAGGAGGTCAAGACAGATTTCACACATTCTTTGCCAAACCCATTTTAACCTGGGGCTGGGACTGTGTCGTGTTGACCCCACCCCAGCCAGGACCTCAGAGACCCCCAGGAGGGTCACAGGATCACCTGCACTGCTCTGTGGGGAAACAGACAGGAGATTTTCTCCGGGAATAGCTGCTCCTGCGGCAAGGCGGTGCTCCGAGGTGGCGAAGGAACACACCCACGCTGCTGCTGTTCCCCCAGCCGGTCTGTGCACCTGAAAAGCACAATTTTCACTCACAGAGCAGTTGCCTGGTGAGGACCCTGGTAGCCCCATGAGGCTCAGGGAGCTGCAGGGGAGGCAGCAGGCTGAGGGAGGAAATCAGCCTGATGAGCTGAGTGCAACATCAGTAACCTCGTATTTCCTTTCGGGGCAGGCGAGGGAGCCTGAGTTCAGCGAAGTCTGAGAGGCTCAGGAGAGGAACCTGCTTCAGGCCAGCATGTATTTTTTTTTTTTAATAAAATGTCTTTTTGATCCCCAAACAGCTAATGAATAGAAAAATGCCGAGACCTGCACATTCATTGCAGCGGCCGAGTCAGCTCCAAGCCCAGTGCTCCCCGACACCTGGGTGCTGTAAATCACCCGCTGTAAACCCGCTGACCGACAGGGCTGCTCTGGCCACAGCTCGGTGCGTCTTCCCTCCACCGGGGCCGTAAAGCAGGCGCTGGCCCTGCCTCATAAGTGCTCCTTTCTCCCCAAAGACCCTTCCCGGGTGGGGAGCAAAGCCCCCTTACAAGGGCTGCCCTGCCCCTGGCTACTTCCCCCGGCTGGCACCGGGAATGAAGGTGTTGGGCATTTATGATGTTTCGAATGGTTTTATGATCCCCAAGAGGAGTCTGGGCCAGGGATACCACCGAGGTTGTTTGTGAAGGTGGTGTGGGAAGATAAAATTCAAGTTTTGGTTTTCAAAATTCTGTTAGTAGAATCATAACAATAGTAATAAGCAACCAAAAGAACTTTAGGGAATGTCCCCAAAGCCCATCGAAATGAAAGTGGCATTCCCACTTTTAAAATGTACTGAATACAATGCTAAAGCAAGCCTGCCTCTCACTGTCCCTGCCTTGGAACCCTGACCTGAGACGAAGGGCTTTCCATTTGGCGTGGATGATGGCTGTAAAGCCTCCGAACCCCGGACAGGCCGCACGCAGACGGCAGAGCACAGCTCAACAGAGATCGTCTTCCAGGCAATTTCTCCACATTCTGGGGCTCTGTGGAAAAAACAAAATCTCGTAATGATCAGGCTTCAGACAGTTGGAGGTGAGGACAGGCGGTGTAAACACTAAACGCGGCCCCAGTGGGAGCTGGGCAGGCTCTTCTGCTGTCCACCCTCGGTGAGGACCAGCTCCTTCCCCGCCTCCGGGACCGGCCGGACTCAGAGCAAAAGTAATCCAGAAAAAACATTCTTCAGCTTGAAACGAAAAAGGATCAAATGGTTGCTGATGAGAGCAAATACTTAAATCGGAGAAGTCAAATCGAGCATTTTTAAATAAAGCTTGTTTAATATGTCTTGAACAGCAAGTGTATTTTGAAGAGCATTTTGAACACGATTTTAGAAACATGGCTGAGGGCATGTCTGGGGCTGCTCAGCGGCGCTTGAGTTTGTTCCAGTGGTGAAAGCCCAGTTTTCTCCTTTCACGAGGACATTTCCCTGCATGGATAAAATGAAAGCAGAAAGGGTCCTCAGGTAGCTATTTAAACTGTTAATGCGACATAATCCGTACAAGACAGCTGACCCTGGTTGCAATGTTTATTCATAACTGGGCGACGTGGGGGCCTGGGGATGGCTGCAACCCAGAGGGCCACGCGTGGGGCCAAGTGTGCCCGCTGCAGTGCCATGGGCCGGCCCCAACCCACACGCAGGCCAAACCTAAGCCCACTCCCTGACAATATTCACGCGTTGAGTTTTATTTAAAGGACCTTAGATATCTTGGTTCAAAAGAAACAATATCATTTGGGTGTGGAATCCCACCCCCATCCTCACTTTCCCGTTCAGAGCCAGGGTCTCGGGAGGCCAAGAAGTGGGTATTTATGTCTGTGGAACAGCGTTCGTTCTGAGCCTGCTTCACTGTCTCCCTTTGAAGAAGGAAGGCGGCCATCCCGTGCTGGGTGTGTGAGCCCCAATGCCTGCTGCACCCCTGTGTACACAGCAGGCTCTTCCACGTATGGGACCCCAGGAAAGAAGCTCTCCAGGCTTCCCCACACTGGCGCAGAGCATCTCCCTTCCTTCACCCTTAGTAGCATCCTTAGACTATGAGCTGAAGCTGAGTGTTCTGACCCACACCTGTAATCCTGGCACTCTGGGAGGCTGAGGCAGGAGGCCTGCAAGTTTGAGCTCAGCCAGGGCAACTTAGTGACTTAGCAAGACTCAGTTTCCCAATGCTTCCTACCATCTTGTCTAGTGAAACTCTGTATTGTCTCTAATGTTTTATCTAATAATTATTTTTTTATTCTCTTTAATGGTTTGAACAACTTCCATTCTTACATCTGATAATCTCAGCAACATAGTTGAGGATAGCAATATGTACTATAATAACCACTGTTAATTTGTATTATTTTGTCTTGAAACCCTGTATCACTTTAAATGTTCTTGCTTTGGTTTATTTATGTTTGTGATGCCGGTATGCTGCTATTGTTCTATTTTTCGTTTGTTTGTGTCTCATTTACTACTGTCTTTAAAATAAAAAAAATTAAAAATAAAAAGTACAAAGAGCTGGGGATGCTGCTCAGTGGTAGAGCACCCCTGGCTTCAATTCCCAGTACCTTCTAAAATAAAATAACCAAATGAAAATCTCAAACACTTTTATGAAGACAAAAATGCAAGTTGATATTTTTTATTCACTTCCAATTTTCATTGTCAGATGACTCAGCATCCTGACCAGGCAGGGAAGGCAGGGAACACGCACCCCGTAGACTACCCTGACCAGGGCCTGAACTTGTCAGTGCCAGCTCCCACCCTGCAGTCCCTGAGAGCCCTGTAAGCTCCTGTCCCAGGACCGGCTCTCCCCCAGGGGGCCGGGGGGCTGCCTGGGAGCTATGTCGCTCCCTCCCCACGAATCTCAAGCTGTTTGCTTTCCAGCCCGGACACTTCTGAGATGTAGGCTGACCCCATCTGGAGAAGTCGCCCTGGGCTGCACCTCTGGCCCTTGGTGGCAGTAGGCTGAGCACACAAGAGGCCATGCTGGCTTCTGTGTAATGCACTCTATGGTCCATGTGCGATCTAGGTGTACCCTCGGGTCACTTGCAATGCTATGGGGACCACGGGCCCCAACCTAGAAGAGCCTTTACTCTGTGCATGCTGCCTAGAGCGACAGGGCCCCCCAGAAAGGACAGGAAGTGGATAGGTTGGGGCCAGGAGCCAGGCATTGTCAATAAAGGAGAACTGGCACTCTGGTCCCTCTGCCTGCCAGGCAAGTCTGCGTATCCACACCCGAAGAGAGGAAGAACTCACGAGGTCCTTGTCAGGCACTGACCATGCCCACCGACAGGCGCTCTCAAAGCTGGTGGGAGCTGCAGGTGGGTGGGCGCCGTGTGTGTTGCCACCCTTCCCCCAGCCCCCCGGGCCGCAGCTGGAGGCCCCAGAGCTGCTGCAATCAATCAGCAGCCACCGCGGAGCCTGCGGGCCACTCCCTGCCCTGGCTGCGCAACCTTACACCTCTGGCATCAAAGGATGGGCCGAGGCCGGAAGGGGGCTGTATCTGCAGGGCCCCCGCGCACAGCCTGCCTGGGACTCAGGATGGGGCCGTGGCAGCAGAGGAGGCAGGGGCACAGCCCAGGGAAGGCAGAAGGGCCCATCCCCGCCATTTGGGGCTGGAGACCGGGACAGGGAGCAGTGGTACCCAGGAGATGGGAAGATGGACGGGTCAGAGGGACTCCAGGGCCAGTGTGACTGTCCCTTTGTGGTATGGCACCTCTGTTCTGCTGCAGATAGTGCTAGCTCCTGCTGTTGCCCCGGGTACCCACCTGGCTGTCCCACCCTAGTGAGTGCTTCCAGTAAAGGCTGCCCACTGGCAGCCCAGAGGTTCAGAAGCCTCGGGTCCCCTCCTCACAAGTTCTCCTTTAGCTTTGACCATGCAGAGACCCCTCCCAGAGCTGGGCTGCTGCCTTCTGACTTCCGGTATAATGTGTCCTAGGCGTCATGGCTCTGATTTTACACTGAAAATCCGTGTGTCGTCCCGGTGCATCAGGTTGGTTCTCAGTGAAGCAGAAACTCCGAGATGCCCATGACCGCCTCTTCCCTGGCTGCTCAGGCCTGGAGGACGGGACCGCCCTGCTTCCTCCGCACTCTGACAGCAAAACTGGGAGAGTGGGCCTTCATGGGGTCTAAGCTGGTGGCTTCCAGGTCCATCTGTGTGGCCATAGCTGCAGAAGCAGGTGATGTTTTTGTGCCCCTTGCTGATGGGCCACCTGAGGTAGAGACGGCCTGTCACAAAGCATGCAGCTGGAAAGCACCAGAATGGGTTCAGTAGTGGCCCCAAGGTGGCAGAACTGGACAGGGCAGGGATGGGGGCTCTCATGTCGCCTTCATTGTCCCCCGGTGACTTTGCACATGGCTGTGGATGCTATCACAACCATGGCACTCATGTGGACCAAGCCAACCTTTTGGTCCTGTGAAATGGGCCGAGGTTTCCAGAGCCAGCCCTCCCCTCTCCCTGCTTACTAATTTCTTCACTGCAGCAGCCCTGGGGATTACACAGCAAATCTGCCATCTGCCCTCCCCAGCATGTCTGTCCCACGGGGTGGCTGGCTCGGTCTGCGGGGCTCACAACTGCACTCCTAGCGTCCTAGTATCTAATGTGCGAGCTTGTAGGAAATATTTTTAAACAGAGGAATGGGTGATGCTTCCCTACTGAGGTGTTTAACTTCGGGGCCCCACCTTCAGGGCTGTGCTGGGGTTAAGGCGGCACAAGGTGACAGGTGTCCAGCACCCGAGTCCATGGGCTGAGCAGTTAGGTCAAGTTCTGCTTCCTCCCGGCATCTAGCCCTGGCTTCAACTCTCTGGGGTCCTGGGCTTCCTCTGGCCCCATTGTGGCCTGCGATCTTTCAGGGGTTAAGAATGTCCTTGCTAACAGGAGATTGGACAACAATTTGCATCACTTGACTTGGAGGCTGGATTTCTGCAGGCTGGTGTGGTCTAAGCACGGAGCAGGCAGTCCTTGTTAATTCTGCTGACTTGAAATAACAAACAGCTTAACACCTCTGTTGTTCTGGGGACTGAGCAGGGATGGAGGGTTGGGAGTGGACGGTGGAGGAGCTTATTGCTGTCCTCTGTCCTAGAGGACAGGGCTTCACTCCCCCTGTCGTAAGTGAGAGTGTCAGTTCTTTTCCCCTACTCCTTTCCTCCTGATTACACAGAAGATAAAGGTCCCTTTGGGGCTATTCTATCCTGACACCATTTTAGCAAGCACAGGCCCTGGGGGTCAGGCTACAGTACGGCCAGAAGTCAATAACACGCTTCTGTTTTCTTAAGTTTATTTGTGTTGTTACGAGGATGTGCAATCCTTTTCCTTTTGTAAGTGCCACAGAAAGTTTCCCTTTATGATATTTAATTAGAAAAATTAAAATGATCAACTTTTTAAAATGATAGGTAGATAATCACGTGACAGCAAGTACAAATGGCAAAATCTTTGACCATTTTGACAGCACAGGAGTGACTAGGTGTTGGAAACACAGGCCTGAGACCCCTCATTGCACAGTGGAGATAAACTGAGGCAGAGAGAGAGGGCAAGTGATGTGGGGGGTTGGGATAGCCAGGAAGTCGTTGCCAGAGCTCCTGAAGGGGCACGGCAGGGACTGACCTCATCGCCTCAGGCTGCTTCTCCATCCCCACGTACACGGCCAGGGAGCGAACCACTTCCCCCAGAGGGAAGCCCGGTCCTCCTCTCTCTGCAGCCCACGTCTCGCTCCCCCCACCAACTTGGAAAGGCCATGGCCTTTGTGGACCACAAGGCTGGGGGTTTATCTCCATTTTCCCGATGAGGCTGCTTGAAGTTTTTAAAAACAAAGGTATTTATTTCAATTGTGAATAAGTATCATATTTGTTGTTAAATAAAACATTCACTGGAAATGCTGAGGAAGTTTATTTAAAAATGGAAGATGTAGAGAAATTGTTTACTAATCAACTATAGTCCTGCCTCTGTGGGATTAACTGCTCTAGTTTTGCAGGTTCTGTCTCTCTCTCTGTGTCTTAGTGACAATCTGAATTATTCTATGTATAAATGTAGGCTTGTGTTTTTCTCCTACTTTATAATGAAATACTTCTGGTTCCTTAAATATTTGAGAACGTATATATTTTAAAAGTGAAAAATTTTATTCTATCGTGGAAACGAGGGAGGCAAAACCCAGAGAGAGGAGGCAGTTCTGTGGGAGAGTAGGAGGGTGAAAGCTCTGGAGGAGGACGGGATTCTAAAGCCTGCCGGGAGTTTGAGTTCGTTTATGCTTCTTGAAGCCAGCCTAGTTGTTGGGCATCTAGGTTGTTGCTGAAATCCCCTTCATAAATAATGTGGCAGATGCAAATCCTTCCACGGAAAACTGTGTGAACGAGCCTGTTTATTTCCTTCGGTAAATCCCAAATAGAGGAGTTAGAGATCAAAGGGTGCGGACACTTTCCAAACCCCTGGCATCTATCACCAGCCCAGTCCGGGGAAAGGGTGTAAATCCAGTGATCTCTCTGTCGGCGATGGCAATGAACACTTACTTCTCTTTGCGTTTGCAAACAGCGAGTATTGTGACTTTTAACTATTTTCTGGCCATTTTAAGGAGTAGAGAATTCCAGTTGTCAATTTGGTTCAGAAACAGCTGCCTTCACCTCCCGACGTCTTCCTTTTGTACCGGGTCCTCACAGGGGTCTCTAAATCCGTTAATGGTAAGACAGCAGGCAGCCGCGGCCGCCGCTGCAGTTTATGAACATGGAAAGGCGAGCGCTCTTTCTGTAGAGCATCTAGCTCCCTTTCCAGCTCCAGGCACGGGCCGGCCGCCTCTCCCTCATCAATCTCTGCTGCCTGCTGGAATTTGCTGTCAAGACCTAACAGGGAGTGGGTGGAGGGGAAGGGGCATCGGAGAGCCTGCTGCTGGGGGAGGGAAGCAGCTGCAAACCTCTGCGGCTAGAGAAACCCCAGGTTCGCAGAGCTCTTCTTGCTGCAGTGCCCACAGCCGGCGGTGGCACAGGGAGCCTGGGCTTCAGCCAAACCTGAGTCTCACAGCCAGGCTGCACCTGTCAATCAGAAGTGTCCAGCACAGGTGATGCAGAGCACTGGGAGAAAGATGAGCCTGCACCCCTCCCCCGTACACAGCAAAAGGCAGCATGGATGACACCTGCCTATCCCCGCAGCGTGAGGGAAGCTTGCAGCCTGAATCAGTCTAAGCCCACCGCCAGGCACCGGGCTTTCTGCTGGCTCAAGCTAACATTTTCTTTTTTTAATTTTGTCCTGAGGAGAGATGAACATGCTCCTGTGAGACAAGCTGTTTGAAAGCAGATGGGTCACGATGGTCTCTGTGTCGGTCCTGCACTTCCTCCCACCCCAAAGAAAGCCTGGACCCCACAGCCGCCCTCAGGCTCCCCTCCCCAGCCTTGGTGACACTGGTCCTTGTTGTCTGTAGAAATGCTAGCTCTGGACAATTTATGCAAGTGAAGTTATGTAACGTTGAATCTTTTCTGGCTCCTTTCACTTCCCAGATGCTTTGAAAAGCTCCTTCATGCTACACATGCTCAAAATTCCCTCTTGCCCCTGGGCCACCTCGAGACACACCCACTGGGTCTGTCCGTCTGTCCCTGGATGGACTCCGAGGTGGGTGCCATCACTGGGCTATTGGTCCTGGGAGCACTGTGAATATTTGTGCACACACTTTTGCTCAAGTGCTGTTTTCCATTCTGGGAAGGTGGCAGGATTCCTGGTCCCCAGGGTCACACTGGGTGCAATGTTTTGAAGAGCAGGGGCCCTCCTGCCAGGGGCTGCATCGTTAGCACTCCCACCTGCAGAGCAGGAGGGGCCAATCCTTGACCAAGATGCTGTCCTGCTTATCCCCTGCCCTCCCCTCCCCCCTTCTCTCCTCTCCTCCCTTCTTTTCCCTTCCTTCCTTCCTCCTTTTCTTCCCAAGTATTGGGGTATTAAACCCTGGGCCTTTGCAGTGAGCTACACATCCAGCCCTTTTACATTTTTTAAAATTTTGAGACAGGGTCTCGCTAAGTTACTAAGTTGCCTGGGCTGGGATCAGTCAATCCTCCTGCCTCAGCCTCCCAGAGTGTTGGGATTAGAAGTTCCTCCACTACACCTGGCACCACTTCTTGGTTAGTGTGACACTCACAGTGTAGATGCCTTCTGTGTAGTTCCCTGATCACCACTGGTGGGCTACAGTCCCCTTCAAGCTTGGAGTCCACCGTGCCTGGGGGGTCTCCTCCCTCTGTTTCCTGACTGGGAAAACAAGAAACATGAATCCCAGCCGAGGAGCTGTCCTGAACACCACTCCAGGCACATGGTGGGCACTTGGCAAAGCACCCAGAGGGCACACAGGGAGCCATCAGAGGGCCGTTTGGATTTGGAACCATCTTGGCCTGCATTGCCTCAACACAGTCCATTCCAGAGCTCGGTAAATGTGTGCTAGCAATGCTGCAGTAGGAGAGAAGAGAGTAACTGAATATGCTTCTGATTCCTAAGCAAATGCCTCAAAGCAGGGACTTGGGGACTCGCCAGGCTGGCCTGGTCCTGCCCTGGGTGGGGAGTCCTGTCTGGGCGGCCCTACCCCACCCGAGGCTGTCCGGGAAGAAGTGGCTGTGGGGCCACCTCAGTGCACAGGCTGGCTCTGTATACAACCCTTCAAGGGCTAAATAAATGCGGTAATTTACTGAGAAAGGGCCTTTCAGGGCCACCTCTGGCTCCGAGGTCTCAGGACTTATGGGACAAAGCCAGCATCCATCTTCCCAAGTGACATGTTCCTGTCAACAGATGCCTAATGGAAACGGCTCCGTGGGAGCAGAGAAGCGGCCTCCTCTTTCCTGGCCCTAATCTCCTGGGCAGCGAGGGTGGTGGGGTGGGGCCTGGAGGACAAGGGCCTGCTGGGCAGGAAGGCGGCCGGGTGTAGAGGGGTGGTTGCTTTCCTTTGCTCAGTTGTCCTGGTCTTGCGGGATCAGAGCCAGGCGGCCCTTGGAAGTCCAGACTCCTGCAAGGCTCCAAAGCTGGGTGCACTTCAAAGCCCAGCAGCCTGGCTGGAATGCAAGGGGCCCCAGCTGCCATCCAGGCAGACGGGCTCTCTGAGGACCGCAGCCTGGCTCACCAGAGGTCTGCTGCGCTATAGCAGGGTTCCCAGAGGCTGGGGTGAGGGCAGTCTCTCCCATAAAGTGCAAATGAGAGCATGTTAACCTCCTAGGGTTGTGAGATCAAAGAGAGCAAGGGAAGCCAGTTTTCCGTGGAAGGCGTAACTCATCCAGTGTACGAAAAAAAGAAAGAGATCAGTGGTGTCCAACAATATGTAAATCAAGACACGTCATTCCAAATTTTCTGGCAACCATGTCAAAAAAGAAGAAACAGAGCAGGTATTTTTAAAATACTTTACCCAATATATCCAAATTAACATAAAAAGCACTAAGATGGCTATATGCCTTTTAACCCTTGCTACCTCAGTCAAGCAGGTGTTTTATATTTTCAGCTCTTCTCAGTTTCCTGCTCAAAGGCCATGTATGACCAGGGCTGCCATATTGCATGGTGTAGTTTGGGGGTGGGACTTCCTGTGGGCAGGGTGTCTTGTGGGTCGGACTTCCTTTTTGGTGCTGGGGCTGGAACAGGTGTCCTTCCCTATACAGCACTAGGCAGGGCTTTATTACCAAGCTTCATTCCAAACCCTCCTGTTTAGCAGTGCAGCCCTCACCCTCTGGTATATGGGTTGTACATGTGGGCTTAGCCTGAATTCCTGTGTGTAGCTACCCTGACCCATGGGCCCTTGGCAGGCCCCCAGCATTGGTTTTCTGGGGTGAGAAGTGTATAAAGTGTACAAAACTGATGACCAATTATGTTATCAACTCAATCTTTCCTATTTCCTTCTCTTTAGCATTTGGAATATTAGGAGCGAGGTTAGTTTTAAAATCTACTTGTGTGTAGGTAAAATGTGTGAGAAACTTCAGCAATGAGGGTGCCCACAGCAGTGTCACTCAGAGAAGCAGACGAACTTGGGACATGAGGGCAGGGTATGGGGTGAGCTGCTGGTGGCAGAGAGATCACGGCCCGCTGACTCCTGGCTGCCTGGGGCAGTTGGAGACTTTGATGAGGGCAGGTGAGGGGCGGCCAGCCTATAGGGTGTGTAGGTGAAATGTGCCAGGAAGGCCAGCTGGGGAGTCTGGGATTCCAAAACAGTATGCAAACTGGTGCTGCTGAGAGTGTGGGCATTTTCCTGATTTCTTCCTTTCGTTTATCTGCATTTTCTAGTTTTCTCATAATAAACATGTATTAGTTAAGGAATTAAAACTTTTAAAAGGTAAGAGCCATCCATTGGTGTCACAGTTGTGAGCCTTGGTTTTGGAGTGAACGTGAAGGATGAGAGGCCCCTCACCCCTGAGGTGTTTGCAGTTCTGCACTCTGCCCTGGCAGGTGTTGAATGTGTGCAGTGCATCTCTGGTCATATGGACCTTTCCTGTGCATGTGCCTGCCCTACGTGCTCTGGTGCTTAAGGGAAGAAGAAGAAATATTCACAAGACGAGGGCTGAAATACATCTGCATCTATCTTCACACAAAAACAAGAGGAGCCGCTGTGGGGCACCGGGTGTGCACCCTCCAAGCTGGGCTTTGAGCTAGAACCACATCCAAGTAGCCCCCCAGGCAGGGTGTGAGAGTTCCTAAAAGCAGAAGAATGTGCAGTCATGCAATAAACGCAGGTGTGCGCTGAGGCTGTGTGAATGAGTGCCTGTGCCCGGGGCTGAGAGGCGAGAGAACCACCGGGGAGTGACTGCCTTGGCGCTGCTCACGCGTCTGTGCCCACCCTCGGCCTGTGATAAGCGCTTATGGAACCCGAGGCCACCAGACTCACCCGCCTGTTTGCTTTGCCTGTGTGCCCATCTGTGGCAGTGGCCCGGGAGGGAGGTTCGGTCCCGCTCATCTCGGGAGTGAGGCCCCTGTCCCAGCAGAGCTCCCAAGCCAGTGGAAGCAACAGATGTTGCAGATCACACCCCGGCCCAGGGAGTCAGTCCTCCTGTGACAAGAGCTGGGGGGAGGGTTCCCTGTGCATGCCAGCTTGAGGACCCCAGCCCAGGATGGGTCCATACTGCTCAGGACCAAGCTCAGCTCTGGAAGGTGCCAGAAGCCCAGGCTCCAAGGGCGCCCCTCCGAGAACCTGAAAGAGGTCCCCAGTGTGGTCTGGGGAGGCTGCAGGGTCCCTTCCTATCAGTGTGTGGTGACACCCCCGAGGCCAGATGTCCTTGCCCCTGGTATACACATGACCCTCGGCCCTGGGGCCCAGCTTCCCTGAGCAGGGTGTTAAGAGCCCCCTTTCTGGAACCTTGGGTTCATCTTCAAATGCCAGCCCCTCCACCCCTAGGCGGGATGATCTTGGGCATGTGTCCACACTGTTGGAAAGCGATGTTGGTGCCTCTGGGCTGTGGCTGCCAGGGAATTATGGGACAGTTTGTGGAAAGCTCCTAGAGCCACACTGGCCCAGAAAAGCTGCCCTACAGTGCTGCCTGTCACTGTACCTGTGTCACCAATATGCCTCTTCAAGCCTGCCCTGGTATCCAGGGCTGAAGACAGGGATAAGGGGCGCCACCATCCTCCTGAGATGCTGCCCTCTCAAGGGACCCCAAGGCCCTGATCTCATGGAGGACAGACGGCCTGGTCCCCACTCTGCTATCCCACGTGGAAAGCTCACGCCAGCATTCCATGTCTAATCTGGAAATAGAACTCTGACCTCCCTGACCTTCTGCACCATCCAGAGCTGGCTGGGTTAGCTTCCTGCCTCCAAGGAAGAGCAGCTCTGTGGGCTTTTGGGCTTCAGATGAATCCAACCGAAGCACATTTTGATGAATTATGTGTGCAGGAGTTGGGAGCAGATGGGTTGGATTTCCTTTCCACGTTGAGTTTGAAAGGAAGGAGCTGCTCGAGGCCTGGTGTGTGGGTGTTGGCTCAGGACCCCCCAAATCCCCATGTCTGAAGGTATGAGGCAGTGCTGATGCAGAGGGAAGAGCACAGGCTTGGGACTCATGTTGTCCTGGGTTCAAGTCTTGCCCTGTTTGATGCTGGCCTCTCTGATGCCATCCAGGCAGTAGATGCTGGGTTTCCAGACCCATTTCCCAGGTGGCCAGGACCCTGCAAGAGATGCTGTTTATGAGCATGGTGCATGCTGGACCTGGTGAGTGGGCTGCCACCTGAGCTGATACTTGGGGACAAACCAGCCTGGACTTGTGGTTGAACAGCACACGGTCTTTCTCTGGTGGACTGGGAGTCAGGCTGGCATGGGGCTCGCTGGATGGGCAGCGAGGTCAGCAGGGGAAAACCCTGTTCCACCTTCCTGGCATCTTGGTGCCTGCCTTCTTCAGCTGACAGCTCTATGCTCAGAGCAGTCCCTGAACCGGTCTTGCTGTCACTCCGCCTCTGGCTCACGTCTTCTAACCCTGCTCCTCGTGTGAGCATCCCTCCTGTGCCCAGGTCCCCTTAACCACATCTCCAGGCCCCTGCTGCCATACACAGCAGCCTATGTGCAGGGTCGTGGGGCCAGGATGCAAGTCTGTGGCAAGGCGGCATTTTGAGACATTGCTAAGTGAACAGGAGCCTTAGAGCCGCATGGGTCAAAGTCTTAACACCAAGCCTGGTAGGGCCCCGGGTGGCTCCAATGCATGAATGTGAAGACAACTGTTCTTTGCAGCAGCCCAGGGGGCACTTCCCCTTTGAGCTGGGCACCTTAGGTTCAAAGAAGGTCAATAAAGTGTTGAGGACCATCCTGTCCTGCAGAAGGGAATTGAACCTAGCTGGATGATAAAACAACTTGTGTGGCTTGGGGCCACCTGCCTGCCTGTGGCCTGGGAGCAGGGCCAGCTGCAGGGATGTGTGCAATTCGAGGTCAACCAGGCCCTGTGCCCCTGCAGGCCTGTGCTGGGCTCAGTGCCCTGCTGGAAGCCAGTGCCAACAGGCAGATGTGGCCTGGAATCACAGCACTGTGGGGCCAGGTGAGGGAGGACCCCCAAGAGGCGATGAGAGGTGAGTGGTGAAAGAGTTAGAGGGATCCTGGGAGCTTCTTCTCATGGTGCACCGTCTTATTTATGGCCTCTGTCATTTTCCATGGACTGATGCCATCCCCTCCCATCCAGGCATCTGTGTGCCTGCAGCCCTGCAGGTCTCCTTCACCTGTGGCCTGTGGTAGGATCCAAAGGTAGCCTCCAGCAAGGCACACTCTGTCTTAAGCCCTGGGAACTGGGACCGTGGAAGAGAGGCCTTTGTAGATGTAATAGGTTTCAGACCCTGAGAAGAGACAGTCCGGGCTTAGTGTGGACCCAGATCCAGAGACTGGAGTCCATGTAAGACCCAGAGAGGAGAAGCCACTGATGTTGCAGGCAGAGGTCGGATGATGCAGCCACATTCTGGGGGGCCTGGGGCCACCGCAGGTGAAGTGTCAGGAAGGTCTCCCTGGAGTCTCCAGCAGAGCCGGGCCAGCCACGCCCTGCTGTCAGACTCAGGCCAGGGTTTGTGCCCGCGCTGCACACAGCAGGGTGGATTGGGCCTCCATACAGGGGGAGAGAGGGGAGCCTCTTGCACATGGCTCCCGTGGGGTGCCAGCTCTCAGTCCACTCTGAGCCTGGGGATGCTCCTTTGAACTTGGGGGTCCCTGCCCCGTGTCTGGGGCTCTGCCCTCACCCCAGGAGCCCTCTCCTGAGCTGGCTGGGTCCATGTCAGCCTCCGCTCACTTTCCCTGTGGCTCTGGGAAGCAGAGAGGATTGCGGGCCTTTGCCACTCGTCCTGCTGTCCCTCTCCCCAGTGTCAGCTCTTGGTGCCTCCAGGGACACAGGTCAGAGTCACATAGAGGCCTCATCTGTCTTCACCCTGAAGCCAGCTGACCTCAGAGCCTCCATGGGTGGCAGTCAGGGTGCCATCTCCCCCTTGCCCGTGGATGGCGGCGTCTCAGCTACCTCTGCCCACTACCATGGTGACCTGGTAGGCTCCATCAGTACAGCCCTCTGTGCCTGCTTCTGCCTGGAGCCTCACACACCCATGATGGGGGGACCAGAGGGAGGACAGAAAGTTCCCTCTTCCCTCCCACGCGTCCTCCTTGATGACACCTGTGTGGCCACCTACCTCGGTTCCTGTTGCCTCTTTGTCCCTTGCCCCTGCAGCCCCCGTTGGTGGTCTGTGGTACTGCGCCCTCCCTCGTGGTGTCTGTGACCATCTCTGGAGCATGACCTTCATCCCACCTCTGTATCTGATGCCTGAGGGGGTTGACTGCTCTGACTGGTCCTGGAACTGAGCGGTGTTGTGCCAATCCATCTCCTGCTGCCAAGCCAGGCTCCTGCTGCCTTGGGACTCCAGATCTGGCATGGATGTCCCCACGGGGGCTGGGTGTTCAGAGACCAGAGGGCTGTGTTTGTATTGTTTTAACGACAGTTTGCACCAGATCACAGTAGAGTCACAGGCATTGTGAGCAATCACAGAGGACCTGTGTGCCCCTTGCAAATCATTCGCATTTTTTTCAAAGCTAGAGCACGAGTTACAACCAGGACTCTCCCATCGCCACCACGCACCCATCTCCCTGGAAGTCTTTATTCCTCCTCTGCTGTGTTATATCTGTGTGTGCACACACGTATGTTTGCTCTAAGTCAACTGTCATGTGTGCATCTTGGAGTCACTGCCACTGTCTTGGTACAGAATATGTCCATCACCACAGGATTTCTTTTAATAATCTGAGTTTTTCAGGATTTTTTTTAGCCCAAATTCCTCCCATTTCATCCTCAAGCCCCAAGCCACGTCTGGCCCGTGGTAGGAGGTCAGAGCACAGTGCAGGATTCCCAAGGTGGAGTGGACCCTCCTGGCTGCGCTGGCCCCGCTCTGGCTCTTCCGGTCCTCACACTGCCCTGTGTGGGTCAGGATTTTGGAGGCCCAGGGCAGGAGGCTCCGCCCACCCTCGTGGGATGGTAGCAGTTCATCCCAGCCCCTTCCCATTGTCAGCAGTCCAGCCTGGACATCCCTCTGCTTGGGCCCCACCGTCCAGCGGCTGGGCCCCACTGCTGCCTTGCTTTGTGACTGTCCCCTTTGTCCGAACAGCGATGGGAGCTCCGGGCAGCGTGGCGGAGCCTTACACCCGGACTGCCTGATAACCAGCTTGGCTTTGATGTTGTCCAAGTTCAGAATGGGCTGGGCCTCCTAGGCTGGCCTCGCACGCTTGTTTATTTTTGTCCCTGCGTGGGCTTGTGTGATTTCCCTCCCAAGTGGGTAGCTATGATTACTGCTGTCATTACTCTATTGCAAGCGTTGCTAAACGCCATCTCCCGAGCCATCCGATCCGCCCTCCAGGGGCCAAGGAGACCACCCACGTCGGGAGCCCTTCCTGCACCCCCACCCACCAGTCCGGGATGCAGGTTTGTGATTTCGCACACACGTGTGCACAAACACACCCACATACACGCACACATGCATACAAAGGAGCTTGGCCTTTTCTAGACCCATTGACCACCTCCTCATTGCAGTGGTTTAAGGAGTTGCCAAAATGTCCCCAAGAGCCATGTGGCTTCCAAGGAAGGATCCAGGGGGTAAGATAAGACATCCAGTCCGGTCTCAGTTAAGTGCCAAATGGATTGGATTAGAAAAGACACCACTAGGTGAGCCCCTCTCCTAAATACCATAAACACACAGAGGGCACTGGAAGGGCAGGGACCCCAGAGCAGGGGCCACACCACCAGGGACCCACCCGGATGCCTACCAAGACCCCAGCTACCCTGAAGTCCCTGGGTGTCGCTTCTGGAGTGGCCATTGTGGATGAAATGTGAAGGGGTTTGTTTTCTTCCACAGTTATTCTTCTCTTTCTAGATTTTATATGTCCAAGCGTAAAATGCACACACAGCACATGCACACCCTTGCGCATACCCATGCCCGCGCACACCTTTTCTGTGTGTTTTCCCTTCCCCATGTCCAGCATTTTGTGCTTTCTTGGTCTTCTGGAAAATGTCGCAACAGATTTGATGGTCCTGCGACTGCCGGGGGCAGGGTGTGAGTGACCGGGCCCGGGGCTCTGCTGGTTTCCACAGACTTCAGCTTCTTCTTTCCTCGGTGCTGTCTCCCTTGCTCCTTTTATTAATTTTTCTTCCTTCCCTGGGGCAGTAACAAAGTCTTTCTCAGTGACTGTTATTTTCCCTTTAGGGAGCAGACTGGGAGAGAGGTGCAGGCCATGTGCCTTCCCTGAAATATACAATTGGAGAGAAAGCAGCCCAGCTCAGGACCAGCAGCAGAGCTAACTCCACATGCACCCTGACCCGCCTTCCCGGCTCTGATGGAGGAAATGTGGATTCCAAGGCAGTGAGACCGCTTCTTGGAATCCCAGTGAGGCTGCCCGGTGCCCTGTGGCTGTGTCTGGGACACAGTGCTGTGCCTGGCACGGGCTGCGGAGATGGGGACCAGGGCTCCCACTCGCCGTTGGCTGCAGGGGGACTCACAACAACCCCTCTGGCAGTCAACTCAGAATGGAAAGCGCATTTATGCTTGGACCCCCAGCCCTGTGTTGGGGGCTTGTCCCGTGGTCATGGAGCAGGCTGTGCTCTGAAGAGTTGCACCTGTTTAGTAGAGGGGCTTGGAGCCAGCCGGATGTGGTGGCATCTCAGAGCTTGGGAGACTAAGGCAGGAGGAGCATCATGAGTTCGACGCCAGCCTGAAGTACATAGTGAGACCTTGTCTCCAAAAACCAAACCAAAACAAAACAAAAGAAGTCTGGAGAAAAGCAGGTGTTTCTTTGCAGGAGTTGACCTAGGCTCACGGTGTCTCCATTAAGTGGGAGAAGAAAGCAGGCAGCCGTTCAGAGTAAAAAGGCAGGCACAACACAGGCAGCTGGGTACTGCCTGACCCCTGGGAGCTGGGAAGCGCTGAGCCGTGGGGAGAGGGGACAGCGCAGCACAGTGACCTTAGGGCCTCGCTTTCCTGCTCTGTACATGGGGCTGGGCTTGGCACTTGCCAGAGCTGTGGAGATCAGTGCCTGTGAAGCCCAGCAGATAGCAAGTGCGGCATGATCACTGGCCCTGGCCACTGTGTCCAGAAGAGAAGAGAGTGTGTGTGGGCTGAGACAGGCACTGGGCATCCCCGGAAGGGGGCCCCAGGGCCCTGGTCCCAGGGACTGCTGTGCTGGGGAAATAGGCCTGTGAGTTGGGACGAGAGGGAGGCGCTTTTATCTTTGGGATTTCTATCAAAGGTCTCATTCTCCATTTTGGAGACAGTTAATAAAAAAAATTGCTATGCTGCAGAAAGGCTGCAGCATTTCAGAAGGGCTGAACATACCGTCCCCGTCTGTGACTGACCCACCTCTGTCCCTGTGCCCAGCCTTCCCCTGTCTGCCCTCTGCCAGTCTGATGTTTCCAGTGCATTGTAAACAAAAGCTCAGCCCCTGAGCCCCACTGCAGATCCTTGGCTGGGGTTCAGCGTTGCTCTGGGGGCTTTTTTTTTTAGACAAAACTGATGTAGAATCATACATAGATGTGTTTGATGACAATGCAGTGTCCACTTTAAAAGTGAAATGTGGATGCCTTCATACAACAAACCTAAATAGCATTTTGAGCCTCAGAGGGGAAAGATGCATCATGATGTCAGTGTGTAACTTGGGGGGGTCCCCTTTACAGTAGCTCAGACGTAGGCTCTTTTCTGCTTCCAGGGGCAGCTCCTAGAAGCTCCAGGGGACATTCTCAGGCTGGAAGCAGAGGTGGAGCTGCTGGGCTCTGCCTGGTGGGCATCAAAGCGCAGTCCCTCAGTGGTGCTGAGTTCTTGGGGATGGGGCGCTGGGCCTTTCTGGGCCTCGGTTCCTTGGCTGGGCCATGTCGCTTCTCCCTTCCTGGGCCTGGGGTCCTCCGAGAGCCAGTTGCACAGCATGGGGAAGGTGATGCCAGCGTGGGGCTCCTTTGTGTCTCTAGCGGTCACATGTTTTTCTATCTTTTGCTTCTGTGTACAAGGCTGAAGTAGCAGACAGTGCATAGTCAAGACCTTCTTCTTCTTCAGGGTAAACCTCATGCTCCCTGCAGCTTCCCGCCCTCCCCTCCTTCCCTGCAGAAATCCGGCGAAATGAATCCGCCCGCAGCCTCAAGCTCTTTCTGATTCTTTGATTACTACATGATTGCAGCGTCCACTCAGTCCGGGGGTAAAAAACAGAAAAAAAAAAATTCTTGAGTCTTTTCCAGTTCCTGAACCCGACACCACTGTTCCTCTCTTGGTTTTGGCAAAACCTACAAAATGAATGACCAAGAAGGGTAAACAAGTTTAGGTAAACACGCCATACTGGTTTGTGATTTATACCCAACAGTTAGCATTTAGATTCATTTACCACAGTGTTTTAATGTCATTAAGAATGTAACTTCTTAGGAAAACTAAGAGAGTCTGTTTTTAGCCCAGACATGCAATTAAGGGAATTAGTAACGTGATACATCGTCCTCAGCAGCCCCGATATGGCAAGAAATCTCATCTCGTGTGACCCTTTATAAAGATGTCCTTACAACCCATGCTGGGGTTCACCAAGCTTCCCTCCAAGGGCAGTGGGAGGGGAGGCAAAGAGGAAGAAGGAGACACTGTCCTGCCCCGATCCTGGGGTGCGCGGAAAGTGGGTCCACTCTGGGGCACGGGCACTGGCCCATCTGCGCCCCAGTGGCTGCCCACACCCCAGAGTGTGCTTTCTGGGGCCGGCCTGGGAAAATTTCCTTTTAGGGACCATGACAAAGAAACAGCCCATTTCTGACCAGCTTTGGGGCTCAGGCACAGCTTCTGAGGGCCTGGTGCATCCATGTCAGGCCTTACTCTGTGGTGGGGGCGTCCTGTGCACCGTGGGTCATGGAGCAGCTACCTGGCTCTACCTACTAGGTGCCAGGAGCAACCCCTGTGGGACGATGGAAGGCCCCCCAGACCTGCTGCACCACGAGTCTGCTCACGCTGCAGGTGTGGAGAAACTGAGGCCAGGGGGAGGGACTTTTGCCACATGCAGGAGGACAGGGCAGGAGAGGCACAGGGCAGCACAGAGTACACCGTGGGACTGAAGCCAGTCCTTCCACTTGGTTCCATGGAGGCCAGTTCAAGGCTGGTCCCAAGGCCCAGTGGAACGGCCAGGGTCTTACCTGGGATGACAAGAAGGGTTTGTGGGCATGTGGCTGGCCCTTGGCCAGAGAAGTCATTTCTAGAGACAATGTCACATTAGAAGTCAGGAGTGACCGTCAGAGGTGGCGGTGCTGGAGACCTGTGTGTGCAGTCAGATCCACAGTTGTGGCTGGGCATGCTGTACCCTAGTCCCTTATCTCCAGAGTGGGTGCTGCCTCAGCCACCTCTCCACTGCTGGGATGGGAGACCTGAGATGATCAGCGTCAGAGGAGAAGGGGGAGATGTCAGCTCACAGTGTCAGAGATCTCCATCCGTGGTCACTGGGCCCCGTGGCTTTGGGCTGTGGCAGCCCAGAATCTCATGGTGGGTGGTGGTGGTGAAGGTTCTGCTCACCCTGTGGTGGCCAAGAAGAAAAGCAGAGAGGAGGGACTGGGGTCCCAGTGCCCGCTTCACAGGACACCCCAATGACCATCTTGCTTCCCCTTAGCCCCTCCTCCTTAGGTTCCAGCACCTTCCAGGTTACCACGCCTCCAGCATACTGGCCTTCCAAGGATGTCTAAGACCCAAAGAAACAGGAGTCTGGATAGCGTCTTCCTCGTGGTTCCCTCCGGACAACCAAAGGACACTAGGCTTGGTGTCCACATGTGACTGATCAGGGCCAAAGCATGTACTGTCATTACTGTGGTCATTCCCTGTGCTGCTGTTGGCAGTGGTGTTGGCGGTAGTGTTGATAGTGTTGGTGCTGTGGTGCTGGTGGTGGTGGTGGTGATGGTGATGGTGGTGGTATTGGTGTTGGTGATGCTGTTGATGTTGATGTCAGCATTGTGTTGGTGGTGGTGGTGATGTTGGTGGTGACGGTGATGTTGGTGATGGTGGTAGTGATGGTATTAGAGATGACAGTGTCCTTGATAGTGCTGGTGTTGATGTCAGTGATGTAGACATTGGTATAATAGTGTTGGTACTGAGGGTGGTGTTGGTGATTTTGGCTGTGGTGTCCATGCCTATGGCACCTGGGAGCGCAGCCTGAGCAGTGCTAGGGCTCCGGGCGCTGATGGGGTAATCTCAGCTGAGTGTGCATGCTCTTTGTGTCTTGTTTCACACCCTGTGAGGACGACAGGAGACCTCCCACAGGGCCTAGAGCTGGGTCTCCTTGCTCTGAGCGGGACTGCATGCCACGTCCTTCACAGCTCTGACCCTGGGGCCACCTTCACAATGAGCTTGTGGCAGGTGCACAGGGGAAAGGATAGACCAAAAAATTGTTGGGTAGATTTTATGTGGACAGAACAAAGGTCACTCAACCCCCCATCTGTCCACCCCTGGAAGTCATGCCATGCCCACGTTCACCTTTGAGGGTGTAACCTCAGCACCAGTTGTCTCAGGAGAAGTGCAGCACAGAGGACTCTGACATATTTGTTGAATGACTGAATGATCATTCCATGGATGGGGGACAGGTGATCCAGGAGGCCTAGCCAATAACTGCCAGGGGCTCTGGCCACTTGGTACTCGGCAGCACCAGCACTGTCTGGCTCCCCAGACAGGGTCTGCCTTGGAGTAGGGACAGAGACAACTTCCTGACATGCAGTTTTGCTTGGTGATAGAAACACACTTCCTATGGCTCCCAGATCTTTCTCCTAGAACTCATTCCCTAGGAGACCCAGTCTTCATGGGCTTCTGCTGTCCTCTCCAGCCCAGTGGGCCAGGCGCCAGCCATGCCCCAGATGCTGGTGCAAGCGGAGTATAGGGAGCGGGCACCACCAGACATGCCCTCCCTTTCCCTGTTGGCTGAAAACCCCAGCCTGTGCCCTCTTCCTGGAAAGCCATTTACCAAAGGAGACAGAAGGAAGCTGGCTGCATCATCATGGTTGTTGTGCAGAAGCATTTGGCTGTGGAGAAGGGCAAGGGGAGGGAAGAGCCAGGTTGGTCCTGCCACCTCCAGTGTGTGAACCGCTGAGTACACTGAAGGGTGTGTTGGTCTTTCCATCCAGGGACACAACATTGGACACCCAGAACTCAAAGGAAAAAATGATTTCTTTGGCTCACGACTTCAGAGTCTATGGTTAGCTGGCTCCCAAAGCAGGACCATCATGGTGAAAGGGCCTGGAGGAGGAGGGCTGCTGTATCCATGCAGGCTAGGAAGCAGAGAGAAGAGAAAGAGCTTGAGAGAAAGGGGCAGGAACCTCCTTCCTCCCTCCTCCCTCCCTTCCACATACAGTCCTCAAGGTCATTCCCTGAGGTCCTGTCTGACGGCCTCCAGGAAGGCCTAGGAGTGTGCCCTCCTAGTCTCCTAGGCATCCCTGAAGCAGACTGGGTGATACAGATGAATCACAACAAATGGGAAGCTTAAATTATTGAAGCCATCATGGTCTGGGTTGCGTCAGTGCCAGCTCGAGTGGGACTGGCCGGGGAGGGCACGGCTAGGATAAGCTATATCCTTGGCTCACCACCCTCAAGGTGCTCTGGAGCCTGGAACCCTGCATCCCAGCCCCAGCCCTTCACTCCTCCACTGAAGACGAAGGGGCCTCAGGACCTGGTGAGGGGCTCCAAGCTCCTAGAGGCTGCGTGCTGTCTCTGTCCTGTGCCACGTGAAGGGATGCGTGTCGGTCACTCACTGCTCCAAAAATGACACAGGGCAGGAAATATCTTGGCTGAGCCAAGGTTCAGTGAGGTCCAGCACTGTCACTGGCCACGGCAGTGCTACCACTCACTCCGTCTGACCCCAGGTGTCTCTGAGTCCTCAGGGAGGGCGACATTGTGCTGGAGTGTTGTAGGGCTGGGGTTCAGGGCTCATGAGGGGCCACAGCTCCCCATCTCTCCAACTGACCAGTCCAGTGGGGTTTGGCCCAGAGGCTAGCTAAAAAATGTCCTTTCCCAAAGAGGCTGCTCCTGGGACACCAAATCTCCTCTGGCCCCAGCCCCAGGAAGTGTGACTCCTGGGGACAGGGCTCAGCCGCTCCACCGTGTGCAGGAGTCTGCTCCGCACAGACCAAGCACCTGTCCCCCTGTCCCAAGGACTCGTCCAGACCAACACAATGTCCTCTCCTTCCTTCCTCCCCGTCCACCTCCCCAGCCACAGCCCTGCCCTGGGCGAGAACCCAGAGCCTGCCTTGGGATGGAATTTTCTTCTCGTTTCCTAGCAGAGACCAACTTGCATGCATAACTCATGACCACAGAAATGCAACACCAAAGCATCAGTGCTGGGTGGCAAATTTCTCCATTACCACAAATACCCTTTCTCCTCGAGGACCAGATTGGAAGCATTTGGTGTTGCTTGTTGTCCCCGCCTCATCCAGCCCGGGAAGGGCGGCCCTGGTGGCCGTGCTGCCTGTGCTGGGTCTTCACTGTTGCCTATTGCCTCTGTGTGCCTTCTTCCCTTCCCTCCAGTGCTGTGCACGCCAAGGCCCGGCTGTCCCATCCTGTGGCCCCGCATGTGAGGTCCCTGCCCTCCTGGCCTCAGTTCACTCCAGCGCTGAGGACCCCATCAAGAATGAGGGCCACTGTGAACGCACAGGGACCTGAGCGTCCGGCTACATGATCACCTCCTGGGTGCTCTGTCCCACGGTAGCCACAAGGCATGGAGTGCTGGCGCACAGCGCACAGGCAGCCTCATCCTGCTGGGGAGAGCGGGACACCCAGGGGTGGAGCAGAGCTTCGTGGCTCGGACCCCATCACCCTGTAGATGGTGCACCCGAGAAGTCATGGAGTGAGGACAAGATACATGCTCTCGAGACTGTGGGTGTCCTCTCGCTGCAGTCTCACCACGCCCTTCCCCTCCCTCCCTTCCTTCCTCCTTCTCCCTCCTTCTTGCTGACCCACCTTCCTCACCATCTTGTTCTAACAAAGTCACTGTTTATAGCATGTTTAGACCACAGAAAGCGCGAGAAGGCAGCAGAGCTCCGCGTGCCCGCCAGGCTCCTGTCTGCACTTCCTGTCCCACTCATGTGACCACAGGGGCTGTTCTGATGGGTCACTCTCCCACCGTTGTGACCCAAGTGCCCATGGCCTGTGCCCAGGCCTCCTGGTCCCTCGTGTCTCCTTCTGCCCTGGGACTTGTCACAACCCCCCCTGCCCAGTGTCTTCCTGGGCTCTTCTGTGCGGTGAGAATTGCTCAGACTCTCAGCACTCCTGGGACCGTCACTTGGAGAAGTGCTGCCTCTGGAATTGGACTGGTGTCTGCTCAGGGTGCGGCTGTTGGTCTCTGATCAGTTCTCGGGCCAGAGGAGTCCCAGCACCAGCGTTCACAGATGGGTCTTGCCCTAGACACTTAGCTTCCTTAGGCCTCGGTTTCCTCCCCTGTAAAATGGTCTTATAACTGTCGTTCACCCAGATTGTGCCCATAGTTAATGCCACCTGAGGATGTCATGTGCTGTACCCCCTTGTCTGCCTGTCTCTCTCGTCCTTTCCACCCCTTACCCCCATCCCTGTACTAGAATTAAACCCAAGATTTTCACACTGAGCTGCAAACCCAGCTCTTTTTTATTAATTATTTGGAGACCAGGGCCTTGCTAAGTTGCTAAGCTGCGCAGGTTGGATGTATAATTGTGATCCTCCTGCCTCAGCCTCCCAGGGTGTTGGGATCACAGCTGTTCATCATCATGCAGCGCTCTGCCCACCATTCTTGATGTGGGGATGCCTCACGTAGGCATCAGTCCTGTGACACTTTTAGAGCCTTTCTTCCCCACCATAGTGGGGTGCGGGTGGCGATGTGGCTTTCCCCCCCACCCGGTCCCCCCCTTGGCAAGGCTTTGGCACAGGCACGCCAAGGCCGCTGCTGGGGCGGGAGATGTCCTCCCTCCTCCCCACCCTCTCTGTCTCCATCTGCTAATCCCGGCTGTTCCCCGCCCCGGCAAACGTTCTCCTAAGAATGAAGGGAACAATGCGCTTAATCCGTGGCCCCACTTTATCATTGCTGCAAATATTTCTTTTTTATTGGAACGACAGAGATAAGCCCAGACAGCAGACGGGCTGGCCGCCGTGGGAGCGCACACGCTCCAGTCCCGGGGGGCCCGGCACGCGGCGTGGCGCCTCCCGGCTGCTGGCGGGGGCCAATGGCCATAAAACAGAGTCATCAGCCCAGACTGCACAGCGTCCAGCGGTTTCCAGGCTGGGCCACAGCTTCTGGAAAGTTCTGTGCACGCAGGAGGTCCACGATGCTGGGACTGAGAGCATGAGATGTCTCACTTGCGAGGTGACATCGGCCTCCAGAGAGACCCGAGAGCCAAAGCAGCATCTTTCCGAGGGAGCTGACCTCGGCCCCAAGCGCACAGGGTCAGAGGCTGACATGTGTTGCTCCACCCCAAGCACAGGGTGGGCCCATCGTGAATGACAGACACCGGGACCCCAGGGCTGGACGGAGGCGTGGAGGCCACTTTGGAGCAGTACAGCGTCCACTGCACTGACAGCGTCCCGCTGCATGATGGGCTTAGAGCCACACAAATGGGCGCCTCACCTGCGAGGTCTCCCACCGCCCTAAGCTCTGTTGTGATCCCCGTCAGACACAGACCTCAGGACGTGGCTGCAGAACCACAGCTCCTTCCCTGGGCACCCTGTTCTTGGAAGGAAGCAGGTCAGGGGGCTTCCTGCTCTCACAGGTGATGCCCCTCAGCTGGGCCCACAGGGTGCCACGGTCACCACAGTAGTGAGATAGGGGTCTGTCTGGCTCCTAGCATCCTGAGCACATCTTCTGCCTTCTTCCCTGCCACCCAGTGCACCAGGTGTCTCTGGGTTTTCCTCATCGAGTTTGCATACAGTGTAAAGTGAAGATGGGTGCTTAGAGCCTGTGTGAGGCTCCGTGCATGGTCACAAGGTGAAACTCGACACCTAAACTGAAAGGGGACCAGGACTCCAGAAGCTCTGGGGTGCTCCTATCCTGGGGCCCCTGACTCCCACATTGCTTCTGCCTCTCCATCTTCACTGCTGTGTAGTATTCCACCATGGATGTGTGTCAAGTGATATTCATGTGTCCACTCCTGCTGAGGTCACTATGGGGTGTCTCATCTGGGGCTGGATGAAGAGCCACATAGCTCACTCTTGGGTGCACATATGTCGGTCTTCCTGTCTTGTGTGTTCCTGGGAGCAGAACTGCTTGGTCATCTGGCAGGCACGATGTCCAGTGTTAGCAGAAGCAGCCAAAGTTTTCCAAAAGGGAAGCTCACACCCCCACAGGCAGCTGTACACATCCTTGCCAACATTTAATTTTAGCTGTGCTGGTGGGCGAAGGCATACGCACATTTTAAAGTATTCAGCGACTTTCCAGCTCTTTCGATTTCCCCACCCGCGGAGGCATTTTTCCAAGGCACCCTCATCTGTGACTCACACGCAAAGCCAGCTGCAGCCAGGGACTCGGGTTCCTGCAGACAGGGACCTGAACTCTAGGGCCCTGGTGAGGTGTTGGGGGCCATGTGAGCCAGGGGCCCAAGGAGCCCAGGGAACAACCCCCTCTCCTGTCCTGGTCTCCTGGGGCTGTAGGCTGGGCTGGAGTTAAGGTTAGGGTTTAGGTTACCATTAGGGTTTAGAATTAGGGTTAGGGTTAGGATTTGGGTTAGAGTTTAATGTTTTGTGTTAGGTTTTAGAGTTTAAGGTTAAGATTTAGTGTTTCCCTTTTGGGTTTCTGGTTAGATTTAGGGTTAGTGTTGGGGTTTAGGTACAGGGTTTGGGGTTGTGGCTTGTTTAGGTTTTAGGGCTGGGTGGCAGTTCTGTGTCAAAGAAGATCAAGAAAGTTGGATGGGAGGCATCTGTTCAGCTGAGCCTGCTGGGGGTCCTGGGCGTTTCTGTTTTCAGGTGCACCTGAGAGGCTCCTTAGGTGATTTACAGGCCTTGGCTTCTGCGCTGTCACATCCTGCCTGTTGCAGCCATGTCTCAGGCCCGCAACTCTGTGAGCCCATGGAAGATGGGCCGAGGCGGGTGTCTCCGAGGTGCGGGCTCTGCAGGGCTCCATCTTACTAGGTCTGAGTGCTGTCCCTCAGGGCCCATGTCCATTAAGGACAGAGTAACAGCTCCCAGAGGCACAGCCCTCTCCCAGGGTGCCTAGGAGTGAGAGTTCACAGAATGTCCCAGACTACCCCCAGCTGCGACCAGCCTGAGGCACTCGGCGGGTGGAGCTGGCGGGTTCAGGTACCTGGCCTCAGTCACTCAGAAAGTCCACACCTCACCTCGGTGGCCCACAGCCTCCCTCTTCCCCAGAGCCCTGCTAAGGATCAGAAGAGATCTGGGGCCAGGTAGAGCCTCTCAGCCACCCTTTGCCATCAAAGAGACTAAATAACAGACCTCCACCATGTCGCCCCTGCCTGGAAGTGCACCCCAAGAAGGCACCGCTCCTGCTGATTCAGTCGCCCAGCCTCCTCTGTGTGTGAAAGGAAACCAGCGGGACTCCTAGAAACAGAGAGGAGAGATGGTGTCCCAGGAGAGATGCTGGTAGAAGGGGAGAGAGGTCCGATTATAAGAGATGCATGCCAGGGAGGGGAGGGACATTACGTGCTTTACCACAGAAAGAGAATGAGATGGAGCTCTGTGAGGGGTGAAACTAAACCATCTCAGCTGTGGCAATCGCTTTACAGTATGTGCACTCACCAAGGCATCACTTCACCTGCTCCCCTCTCCTTGGAGTCGCAGGCAGACTGGAGCCGCAGAGCTGCCAGAGAGATGTGACCAGAGGACCCTGGCCTCTGCTGCCAGTCACGACACACGCTCTCCCCATCCCCCAGCTGGGCAGTGGCCTCTTGTTGGCGGGGCCTCCCCGCCCTTCTCCTCTGGTGCTCTCATGTCTGGGCCATCCCTGGGCCACTCTCTTTGCCCGAGGCCTCTTGCACATCCATGCACACAAGCACACACATACTCGCACACATGTATGTACATACACACACCATGCAGTGCACATGTATTCAAGTATGCTTGTGCAGTGCACCCACATGTGTACATGTATCAACATGAATGAGTACTAGTGTACACGTGCACGCACTGCGTGTGTGCCCACATGTGCATGCAGATCCATATGCATGTCCACATGCACACACACACCCCAGTCTGTTTGCTGTAAGCACTGGGTGGCACTGGAAGTGGGAGAGTGTGGCGTCCACACTTCGGTGTGCACTTTGGTGATCTTAGACTGGTGTGGGTGGGATGGTGGAGCGAGGACCTGCATAGACACATGGCTTGTGCCCTGGTTGCCCATGCCGAGCAGGGCAGGATTTATAGCTGTGTATGGGCAGGGACTATTTAATTCACATCTGCCGTGGGTGTTTTGCAGACTGCAAGGTGCCAGGAGCAAGGTCAGCCACGAGGGTCTCTCCTCCGGTATTCGTCAGGCAGGGTGTGGGCACACGGGGCCACTCTCCCCGGCCCACATAGGCCCGGAGCCAGTCTAGCTCATTCGGAGCCTCAGCACCCTCGATGGGACTGGCTGAGGAGGGTGCGGAGGGACATCGGAGTCACAGGTATTGCTGGAGCAGGTGCAGGGGACTTCACCGGTGACCCAGACATCCAGGGTAGAGATGCAAGAGTCAGCAGCAAAGGTAGTTTTGGCCCAATGTGGACTTCTAAAAATCCTGTTGTTTTGAATTCTGAATAATCTCTGAACATCTCCTTTGTCGTCTGGTGTGGAGGGTGTGTGTTCATGCTGGGGCCTCCCGGGTGAGTGGACACTACTCAGGATAGTCGCTCAGTCCCGGTCCCTGGACAGTTGCACAAGATCCAGCTTCGATTAATTCCCAGTCCAGTCGGCACCTTTGCTGTCCTGCAGGCATGGATGTGCTCCTCAGCCTCCCGTGCGTGATGTGCAGAAAAGCAGCTGCATGTCCTGTGTGATTGCATGTAACAGGCACCTAACCTGATCACCAGAATCCGCAGTTGTGCTCTGAGTCCCTGACTTGATGTGATGGCCTAGGAGAGTCGCTTACTGGGCTGCAGCTGGAACAGCACCTCTGCGGCTTGTCTTGGCTTGTGAGGAGGTGGCGGGAACCCTCCCACCAGGTGCGACCTCCCAACTCTGTAGGCGTCAGTGAGAGCCTGCAGAACCTGGAGCCAGTGGTGGGCCCCTGGACAGGTTGTACACGTAATACGCAAGTAGAGGAAATGTCTCTTGAGTGACATTTCTATGAAGATGATTGAAATGATTAAAAGCAGGGTTGGGGAGACAGCTCAGCAGCACAGCACCTGCCTGGCAAGCACAAGGTCCTGAGTTCAATTCCTGATACCTCCCCCCCAAAAAAATGAAAGAAAGAAGTGATTAAAAGCAAAATTTACATGGAGTGGCTGTCTTGAAGGGGGCGAAGGAAAGCTGGGGGTAGCTCAGGAAGTACGCTCACGTGCACAAGGCAGACTCCGGGTCCTGGGATACCACAGTGCATGTGTGCCCACAGCGTGAGGAAGCATGTGTGCTCCCAGCGTGGAGAGGAGCAGGGACACGGCCAAGAAAGTCCCCCGGCTGTTCGGAATGTGCCACAATGTAACAAAAGTGGTAACTCCTGCTTCCCAGCATCAAATTCAGCAGCACCCTATGTAGGGGGAAGTTTAACAGATATTGGGCATAGAGGCAGAAATATTTTAGTTAGTTTTAAAATTTACTTCTTTATGGAAGAAACAAGATGTACCTTCATAAAAGACACATGACAGTCTACCTCAATACAACCTCTTGTTTCCTGTTTGGGGACACAGGGGTGTTTTGTTGTTGTTTTGTTTTATTTTTTGTCTGAGACAGGGTCTCACAATGCAGTTCAGGCTGGCCTTGAGCTTACTTTGTAACCCAGGATGGTCTCAAGGTCGCGGTGCTCCTCCTGCCTCAGCTTCCCAAGTGCTGGGATTACAGGCATGTGCCACCACTCCTGGTTCCTGGGCACACAAGATTGAATTGTGTGAGGACGAGGGGGAAAGTTTGAGAACTCGGAGGTCTTCGGAAGCTTTGTATCGGTAACCTCTCCCCTGCAGAGGTCCATTCCTGTTCCCTCGAGGCTGCAGGCGTATGCGAGTGTGCCCACCTGTGAGAGGACTGAAGACCTAGGCCTGCAGTTTGAAGGCGCCCCAGATGACTCTCCCACATCCTTGCCGTGTTTATTTCCAAAAAAATGCCCCAGAAAAGGTTTTCCTCTCTTTTGCAGGATGTAGAGTTCTCGCCGGCTTCCCCACAAATCCTGAAATTCCTTTGTTTAAAACAAAACAAAACTTGTGGCTTTTCTCAACATGACAAACCAAACATGCAGAATCTAAAATTCCCAAAACACAGCCCAGGCCATAAACCTTTCTGACTCAACAAACAGATTTTATGGAGACCCCAGTAAAACCCCAGGATGGCCATAAATAAGTCTCGGATCGCCTCTTCCTACAGCTGCACCTCGGAGCCCGGAGCCCAGCAGGCTGGGGGAGGACCTGTGCGCGGTGGCCCTTGGGCAGAGGCCAAGCCCCGAGGTCTCCAGACAGTCCTGGCCAAGGCTCCCAGGACCTGAGAGGGTGTGTCTCTCCTCATGCTCAGTCCCAGACTCCCAGCGCAGGCTGGGATAGGCAAACCCTTGGAACAAACAAGGGAGGAGGGTCACAGCCTCGCAGCCAGGGAGAACAGCGACTGTCATGGGAAGGGGTTTCAAGAGGACCAAAGCACAGAGGGGAACTCGTCTTCTCAGAGCTATGGGGCCCAGGGTGTGCACCCGGCACCCCTCACTGGCTGAGCTCTCGTTGGGGTCACCACGAGGAGCAGCTAACCCCACCCTGGGGCCTCACATGGCCAACTCTGCCACATCCACCACCTGTGGCATCAGCTGCACTGCCCACCCCTCCAAGTGTCCAACACCACTTAGGAATCTGGGTGGCTCTCAGCAAACTTAGGCTCCTCCGGATGTGGCCATGACAGCACACTGTGCGTGACATTGGCGGGGTGGGGGGGATCCGAGCCCCCACCATCTCTATCTGCGCAGATGGGGCCAAGTGCCTTACACCAGGCCACCTGGTGGGGAACAGCCTGCAGCCACAGTCTTCCCTGACTTCCCTGGGCTGTCGCCCCCGTGATGCGGGCACCGTTTCTGGCAGTGCCCCAGTGTTGTTCCAGGGACCCAGAAAATTCCTTGGCCAGCCGGGCTACCACTAGGGAATGCAGCAAAAAAAACGGAGTTGAAGGCCTCTCATGCACACACAGATGCATGGCTTGTGCACACACATCACATGCCAGGACACACCCCAAGTGCAGGCACACTCACACACGTGATACTCACCCTTGTGCACACGTTCAGACACACACCCATGCACACTCCATGTCACATCTCCTGACACCCTCTCAAGCACTCACATACATACACATCCACACACTCAGCCACTAACACTTGAACTTGCTCACACATGCACCACACACCAGCCACACACGTGCACATGTGCATGTGTGCCAAAACCCAGACACATCCGCACACAGCACAATGCACACTAACATACACTTGTGTCACACCTATACCTAGCCGTGCACTTGAATACATGTGCCTTACACACTCATGCACCCTCACATGTGTGACACACCCAGCATCCACATTTATACTCTCTCCCACAGGGGCTCACACATGCCAGACACCCACATTTGCACACACACCAAGATATCCACTCTGGGACCACACACTCCACATGCACATACAGTTCCTCATGAGCACACACTCAGGCACACGCACTGCTTCCTGGACGCAGCGTGTAGAACGCCGCACCCAAGGTGGCTCGCACATGACTCAAGCATCCACCACTTTTGCCCTCGGCTCCTACATGGAAGTGAGCAGCGGGTGTGAGTATGCCTCTTTGCATGCAGGTGTGCAGGGGACTGTGCTGGCAGGAGACAGGCTGGGGGCTGGGTGGCCCCTCCAGGGACAGTTTCTTCCATGAGCTCCTGTTTCCCTGTTGTACCTGCATCCCAGACCAGCATCTCAGAGTGACAGGTCCTACACAGGTTGTTAGGGCAGAGGTGTCCCTTCCAGAAGTGTCTCTCCACAGCCCCAGCCCTCTCACCTTCCCGTTGGTGCCCAGCATGGCACTGGGCATGGGGGCTGTCTCTGATGCCCTGTAGAGCCACCCGGCCCACTTGGCATCTTGGCCCAGGCCACAGGTCAGGGCCCAGCCTCTCTGGTCCTTGCTGTGCCTTTCCCAGCCCTGAGTTCAGATTCAGGATGGGGTGGGAGGGCAGGGCTCAGAGTCAGGAGGCCCTGGATAGAGGGGTTCCCACCCCTTTGCCAACTGCCCCAGCTCACGCTGTCCTGATATTCACAGGGCACTGGGTCCCCTGTGTGTGATCACGCAGTAGTCTCCTCTACCTCCCAGGTGTGCTCCCACGCCCTTGGCATACTTGGAGGCCTGGGCCTGTCAGGGCTGGGGGTGAGGGAGTGCGGGGCAGGCACTGTGCTCTTGCCATGACCCACCCCACCACGATGTGCTACAGCCTTCCTTCCAGAAGGGAGGGACAGCTGTGTCCCTCTGTCCCCCACACTACAGGGCCAGGACCAAGCTGGCCTTGCCCTCTCCCTGTGGTGTTTCCTGCTGTGAGCTGGCACCGAGAAGCCTGAGGAGCCCAGGTTATAGGTAGGCTTGTGGCCGGGTTGCTGAGTGGGAGGCCAGTACCCAGGCATCGGGGAGTGGCCCGGCTTTGGGGCAAGCCGCTTCCTGTGTAGCTGGCACCAGCCCTGCCTGCGAGGTCCCAGTCTCTCCACCACTCAAGGCTCCACGCAGAAGAAAACGGGAGGAGCTGGAGTTGGGAGCTCAGTGACAATTATCTTGTCATTACCAGAGCCGCAGGCTTATGAATGGCTGTTCCTCAGGGAGCTGGCCATGTGGAGCTGCTTCCCGAGAGTCCGCAGCCCAGCCACAAAATAAATCACTTTGGCCAACACCCGGGAGCTCGGCCCCTTGCACGGTGGCCCTGGCTGGTTAGAGCTCTGTCCACAGGGCTCTGCCCTTGGTGTCCATCTACGGGGTTCCTTCCACGGGCCCTGGCCATGGGGCCCCCTTCCTGACCTGGACTTCAAGGGCAGAAGCCACTCACACCCCTGGAGGCAAGGTTGTCATTCAGTGGTGTCGAGAGGGCTCCCACTTGTCTCAGGGCAGCTGAGCCCCACCTTCCTGCCGAGGCCAGTCCCATGTTTCCCACCGCAGCGGCAGACAGGACTACTGCTCTTGGCGTGACAGGGCTGAGGAAGGAAGGTAACACAGGAGTGAGGAAGCGCTGGGCTGTGTGCGTGCAGGCTGGGATGGATAGGTGGAGGAGAGGCGGGGCAGGGGCAGGGGCAAGCCTGGGGGAGATGGTGGCCGAGGGGCCGGAGCTGCGAGTCCGGAGAGGCCAGGCACAGAGGGTGGCACAGGGCTTCCAGTTCAGGGAAATCTACATTTTCTTGGGTCACCCTGGCTGGTGGGTGAGAAGTAGACTGGGTGCCCAGCAGGCAGAGCTGGGTTCAGGGGTATACAGCCTGTGGCTGCCCTTGCAGCTCTCTCCCGTTTCTGTGGGTCAGCAGCACACGTGTAGCTCTCAGCAAGGCGTTGTGGGCTGGGGCTCATCTGAGTGCTAGGCTGGTACAGAACCCCAGCCTGGCTCTTGCAGGCTCCTGCAGAATTGAGCTCTTCTGGGCTGCACGGCCAAAGGCTGAGGGCTTTGTGCTGTGTGTGTTTCTTTGTTCACTGCTTTCCAGAGGCTGCCCTCTAGAACCAGCCCCCCTCAGCACCTGCCCACCACCTGGGGCTCTCTGGCATGGTGGCCTGCTCTTTAGGTCAGTGAGGGAAGAGGGGCAGAAGTACAGTGGCACCCTCGACCCACAGGTGACCACACCTCTGCTGCAGACTGTGGGTCGGCACAGCCCAGGGCTCACCTGCTGCCACGTGGAGGGGAACCACAAAGCCTGAGCCCACAGGGAGGCTTCAGCGCCACCCTAGGTCTGCCCCACACGACAGCGTTGTGGAAGTGGTGGGAAGTGGACTCTTGGCTAAACACTTCCAGTGTCTGGAAAGACCCAGCACATTCCTGCCCCTGCTCAATGGGTGAGAAGCCAGGCTCTGCTTGTGTGAGGATGGCGGGGATGAACTTTTCTCCCCTAAATCCATGGTGGAGGCCAGAGGCTTGGTAGACAGGGCTTGAAGACTAGTTAGGGGCGGAAGAGGACCTGAACCTGGCCTCCCCGGAGAGGCAGGGCCCCCTGTCCTGGTACCTGGTGTGCAGAGCAAGCCACCACGAAGCTCAGTGGCTTCAATTCGATGTTTTCTCATGCACAAGGCAGGATCTTGATGGGGGTTGCTGCCCAGAGCATTGGTGATGACCTCGAGGTTGGCCTGGCCCCTGCACACAGTGGCTAGGTCCTGAGGGTCTGGCCCAAACTGAGAGCTGGACACTCACTATGTCTCCTCTGTGACCCATCCCAAAACCACACGGGCCCTTGGTGCCGCATTCTGTGAGGCAGCAGTCCCCCAGCAAGCTCATGTCCACGTGGAGGGAAGCCAGGGCCCAGCCTCGGGTTGGTGGCAGGCAACCCCACCCTCGGGAAACGTGCCCATTCAGAAACGGTTCACCCTCAGAACAGGTGGTGGGCGTGGCTATTTCTACCCCGGAGGGAGGCTCCAAGCAAAGCGGGTATGTTTGCGCTCGTCTCCAGAGGTCGGGAGGTGGGGTGGCTTTCGCCCTGTGTTCTCATCATACGAAGCTGCATGGTTAGCAGATGCCTGAGACTTCCTGGGTTTCATAAATGCATCTGTCGAAGGAGGCAACCACTGTGCCTTCCTCCAGGGAAGCTGAGGAGTATTGCTGAGCATGAAGTGACGCAGACCAGCACAGAGAGGCAGCAGCACAGGCCCCTGAGAAGTCTAGGACATACTGGCCTGGTTCCTGTTGGTCCTCTAGGCTACCAAGGCATGATGCTCCCCGGGGACCTCCTGCTGGCAGGTCCACCAGAGGACACAGCACCCCAATTTGCAGACATCCCAACCTTTCCATCACAGCACCCCAGTTACAGATATCCCAGCCACAGAGAGCACCAATGGGCGCCGAATGCTCTTTAGGATTTTGGCAGCACTACCCCACACATGCACACATATGAGCACATTCGCACACGCAGAGCTCAGCTAGGGGAACTGGACACTTCTGGGGTCTCCTTGTGACCGTGGGCCAAGTACTTTCTCTTTGGGTTCAACACTTTTGGGAAACATTGATAACAGTGTTTTTGCTTCTGATCCAGACAGCCTCACCTTGCATGGGGAGCTAAATGATAGAACAACCATGTCATTTGCAGGTGCCGTCAAATTGTTGGAAACAGCGGCGATGGTCCAGTAGGTAATGCCAGCAAACAGCAGCTTAAACATGGCTGAATTGATTCTTTTTCTTACACAAGAACATCAGAGTCACATGGGGAGCTGGCTGGGCTCAGTCCCAGCAGAGACACTCCTGAGGGGCCGATTCACAGCCACTTTCTTTTGCCGCTACCCACAGGTCCAGCACTTACCTCAGTACTCTGGGAGCCGGCTGCTCTGCCACCCTCCTCTTCCCTGCAGCAGGCAGCATGTGGCGGAGTCCCATGACCCAGGGGCTCACCTGTGCTTATTCAGGGCCAAAGATCCAACTGCACAGGCCCCAACTTGCCCATGAAGACCTGGTGCCACTGGAGCACTGGCTCAGCCAACAGCTAAAGCCATCGGATCTGGATCCCAAAGGGGAACCATGCCGAAATCACAAGGCGCACGGGGTCGGATCAGCTTCTCTGGGATGGGGAGGAAACGGGGATAGGAAGAGGCAGGGTCGCTCCCCTGAAAAGAGGCTGTGTAGTCTTGGTTTGGTTTCAATTAACTGGAGGAACAATTTTCCTTCTCCAGGCAGCCTGAGTGAAGGGAGGATCTCTGTGCCGACTGGCGTTTCCTGTAATTGGCGCTGATGGTCACCCAGCCCCCAGGCCAGAATTGACACCCGGGACTGCTGATTTCAGTGAAATTGGACAGCATGGTTGTGACCGCAGAGCCGCTGAGAAGCCGGTGCCCCGGGCTGGGGGAGGGGGTCGACGGAGCCCCACAAAATTGCACTGTGGTCCCAGTTAGGAGCCAGCCCAAGCTGGCCTGTGTCCTGCAGCGCACAGGGTCTCGAGCAGGGCTTTTGAGCAAGGGCGCTCCGAATCCCCACCTCTGCTCCCACCTTGCCTGTCTCAGGCACCACTAGATGACAGGCACACGGCTGTCACCTCACACTGTGTCCCTCGGTGAAGGTGCCGGGGTGGTGCGTTCCCTGAAAGCAGAGCTGCCTGGCCCGAGCTGTCTGCAGCGCCTTCTGCTCAGACACCTTCGACCTGGGCCTCGCCTGGTGCCCACCCCTCTGCAGCAGCGCTGGTCACCCTTGCTAATGATGATACAGTCACCGAAGGAGCTGGAACTGCAGATGCCTTGGGCTTTGGTGTGAATTTGTGACGTGGGGGCAGAACCCAGATCCTGTGCACACTGGGCAAGTACTCCACCTTGTGCTGTACCCCAAGCCCCCCGTCGCTACTGGACTGCTCGGATTTCTCCCTACACAGGAAGAGGAGCTGCTCTTTAGGCCTGTACCAGATATCACTGCTGCTGCCACAACACACTTGGTTCACGGGAGCTCCCCAGAACGCTGGGGGGGTGCCCTGGCACAGGTGTAGAGGTCAAGGGGGGCTTCTTGGAGATGACACCTGGAGGGAGTACAAGGACCCCCGAGGCCTAGGCCAGGAGCTCAGCCTGACCTGAAGTCCAGAGTGGGGTAGGTCAGACTGAGCTGGAGCTCCCAGGGTTCCTGTGTCCCAGGGCAGGGTCTACATGGGTGGAATAGGAGGCTGACGGGAGGCAGGGACAGGGAACAGGCACGGCAGGGGACAGCTCCTGCAGACAGGGGGCCCTGGACAGGCTCCGACAGCACACTCAGGTGGGGGCATTAAAAATTGTTTCTTGGTCTTAGCACTGCAGACTGGGAGGGGTGGGGCAGGGGAGACCACTCTGGAAGCGATGATGGCACCAGGCAGGAGCAGCGAGTCCAGGCGGATGATGGGGGTGGAGATGGGCAGCAGGGCACAGATGCTGCTCGGAGGCAGGAGGGACACAGCTTGTGCCTGCCTCACGGCCATACCTGCTGGTGGGGCTCTCCCGTGGGGGTGCACTGGGAGGCCAGCCCACCAGGGAGCCACCAGGGAGCTCACAGGGAGCCACCAGGGAGCCAACAGGGAGCCACCAGGGCGCTAACAGGGAGCCACCAGGGAGCTCACAGAGAAGCCACCAGGGAGCCGCCAGGGCGCCTACTGTGGAGCCACCAGGGAGCCGCCAGGGCGTCTACTGTGGAGCCCCGCTGCCAGTTCTCAGCCAACAGGAGCCCTGGTGGGTATGCAGGGCAGGGCTGGGCACAAACCCCCCACCCTCTTGTCCCCCTGTGAGGTCATCTCTGTCCAGAGTGTCCCCCATCAGAGGCCACTGCTCCTCTCATGCCACGACTACGCGATCTCCATCTGCGTCCTGTCCACCACTCTTCCTGCTCCCCTGGGGGCCCACACCCACCTGCCTGCTTGTAGGGGGTGCAGCCTCTGGTCAACCACCCGAGCAGCCCATCTGGTGCCCACTGTGCCACAGTCTCTTGTCCAGCCCTGGCTGTTCTTCTGGAGGAGCGCACAGGTGCACCACAGGATGACTCCAGGTAGAAGCTCTGCTGCCCCAGCCCGTGAGGACGGCCTAGGGCTCATGGGGTAAAATTCAGGATCACAGGGCTGGTCCTGGGCACCGCACCACAGACCCCCATGTGAGGTGCCTAAGAGCTGTTACCATTGCCCTGCTGTGGGCTGAGCCATGGGCTGTGACACGTCCTGTGCGAAACGGGGCAGAACTGGCTGTCCAGTGCAGAGATGATGCCTCAAATGGCACCTCTGAGCTGGGCTGCAGCCTTGTGAGGGTCTAGTGCTCAAGCTGCCCAGGCCCAGTGCTGGAGAGCTGGAAATATTCCCCTAAATTCTTAGCAGGAGAGCTGATGTGTTCATTTCTCCCCATCTCTAATTTTCTGCAACTGGCAAGGTATCTCCAGCCCTGCAGGCTCCAGCAGCCTGGGGTGCATTTAAAACCAGATCTCTGCCTGTACCCTCTCGGCACCTTCGCCCCGTCCCTGTCCCTGTCCCTCTCGCTCCGCCTGTCTCTTGCTGTCGCTCTTCTTACTCTCCCTGTCTCCACTCCCCCCATGCTCTCTTTCCCTCCCTTTTCCTCTCTTTCCCCTCTGTACATCAATTGCAGTAGTTCTGCTTTGGAGAAAAGCATTCATTTTCCACTTTATAATTTTAAGAATCTAGGTCAGTAGCAATTAGTCATTTTATTTGAAAGTCACACTTTTTCCCTTAATAAGCTTCCCGGCATATTTATGGCATAATTGAATGGACCACGCAGGCCATGGCCTGTGGTATCACCAGATAAGGCCTCTCAGGGGCCGTAGTGCCAGACGGGTCCCCTGCTCCAACCCTGCAGCAGATCCCTGCCTCTGTCTCCAGGCTCCTGGTTTAGGGTCCCAGTGCTGTGTGCTGGGGGTCACGGCATAGAGAGAACCCTCTCCCCTTGACTTTTCACAAACCCACGTGTGCTTCCTCCTGAGGCCTTGAGAAGTTTCGAAACAAAACCAAGTGCATTCTGCCTTCCTCTTGCTTCTCACCCACCGCGTGGGGGCATTGCGATAGGTAAAATGTCACCGCTGTCGGCTGTGAATTCCATTGCGCGATATAAAAGCGCTCATTTGCTTTCCTTTGGGATTGGATTTCCAAACGGGTCAAACATTTACAGAAATGGCCCAAACTGTACAAATAAACTATCGCTCCGGCAAGGAAGGCAGTTTACATTACTCTGGGTCAGATGAACACAGGAGCCGCAGCGCCCTTTGAAAACCACTTCACCCGGTGCGTGGGAGTTCTGCACACCGTCTGGGATGCCTCAGTGCCGTCAGCAGGCTTGGGACAGTCCTGGCAGTCCTATAAAGTTGCAAACCCTCTGCACTCCGGCTGCGTGGCTCCTGTTCTCCTGCAGCTCAGACAAACGGGCCCCCCCCTGGGAATCCTAGCCATCTGCCCTGGGGACCTCACTGTGTGACCTGCTGTCCTGCAGACCCACCCATTTCTAGGGTCAGCGTGCACCCGCTCGGCTGCAGAACACCCGCATGGTCTGGGATGTGGAGCCTGTGCATATCCTGCCGCACCTGCTGGGTGTGTGTGGCCACCAAACTGCCTGCTCCGCCCAGGCCCACCTGGGCTGGCTGACTCTTATGGGTGTGCTGACGATGGTGGGTGAGGGTGGGCCCAGACCCAAGGTGACGACAGTGTGATGGTGTCCACTATAGGCCCGAGGACAGCAGGGGAGAGATGGGAACCGAGGAACTTGGGGCCAGCAAGAAAGGAAGGATGCAGGACCTCAGAGGGCAGACGCACTGTGGGGTGCCTGGTCTTGGCTCCAAGAGCAGGGCCATCCTCAATGCCACTGCCACGGTGGCCCCAGAAGGCCCAGGCAGACCACCCTAGCTCTCCTTGCAGATGCCAGAGATAGCTCTGTGCCCACAGTACTCCTTTGCCAGCTGTTCCCTGTTTGCTTCTTCTGACAGGAGATTGTGGGGTCGGAGCATCCACAGTCCTTGTAGCTGTCCAGCATCGCAACCTCTGTGGTTGGTCACTAGGCAGGGACAGCTGGTTCCTCCCTCAGGGCTTGCTTCCACCTGCCACACGCCCGAGGGACACCAGAACCCAGCTTTGACTCGCAGGAGCCAGGCTCAGCTCCATGGGTGCTCCTCCCCCAGGTTGCCACCCTCCTCCTGGCACCCAGCCCTCGGTCTCCCCTGGAGGCAACAGTGGAGTCCGCATGTCCCCCACCACCCGGTCTCCTGGGCCCTTCTGCCTGGTCTGCCTTCCAATACCTGGTTTAAGAATTATGAAATTAAATTCTCTCTGTCATGATAACTGGTGTGCTTCATGAGGTGTGCATGTCAGTTTGGAAATGAAAAAGTTCTGGACATGGGGTATAGTGGTAGACACACAACATGTGCAAATGTCACTGAACTGCACTCACAGGCATGGTCAAAATGGTCAGCTGTGTTACATATATTTTACCACACACACACACACACACACAGACCTGGTGTGGGTCTGTGTTCTTGCCTAAATTACATTATTTAAATCATGACGACAAGATGCACGCCATGTAAGAGGAGGATGACAGCTGTTTATTGGGTGGTTGCCATTGAGCGCACCTGGACCAAGCACCCACTGAATTAGTATCTCATAAATCCCCTCCTTGGGATACTCCAGAGATGCGGATGCTGAGGCTGTGTTGATAGTGATGGAGATGCACAAAATGAGACTTACTGAGCTGAGCTTTTATCGTTACATAATGTGTCTCTGCCTCTAGCAATTTTCTTGTCCTTAAGCCTACTTTATCTGATATCAACATAGCCTTTTCTTCTTAAATTAATATTTGCACGTGATATCTTTATTCATCTTTTTATTTTTGATTTTCCTATATCAATTTTAGGAAGTGAGTTTCTTGTAGACAGTATATGGTAGGACCATTTAAAAAACCTACTGTACCTCTCTGTTTTTTAATATTAATGTATTCTTTACACTTAATGTAGCTTAGGTCTGCCACTCTGCTATTTTCTGTTTCCTCTTCCTCATGTCTCTATTTCCTCTCCACTATGTTGCAGTACTTTCAATAACCTGTCATGGTCTCTCACTTTAAGTGATATTTGGAAACCTTACATTTGGGATCCTTTTTACCTCCCTAGTTTTATTTTTTTTAATTTTTAATTTTTTATTTGGTCCTTTTGAGACAGAGTCTCGCTATGCAGTTCAGACTGGCCTTGAGCTTACTTTGTAGCCCAGGCTGACCTCAAACTTGCAACGATCCTCCTGCCCTAGGCTCCCGAATGCTGGGATTATAGGTGTGAGCCACCACGCCCGGCCTATATTGTAATATAATTGTCCTTGCTTCGTCGGCATCCTAGCCGCAGATGGTATCCTGAGATTTGCAGTGACTATTGGATGCGGCTGAGGCAATCAGGAGAAGTGGAAGCAGCCCTCAGTGGCCCCTTTCTGTCCATTCTTCCTTCCTTCTCTCCTTAGGGGTCTCCCTGCAGCCTTCTCCACGGGCACAGTTGCTAGAGATGGACCTGTTGCTTTTCTTCACTTGAGACTATCCAGTCCCCCTCCCACCCTGCAGGGGGTTTGTGCTGGGCGTGGAGCTTTTGGCTCAGGGTTCTTTTCTGTCATCTGTTGAAAACTCTTATGCTGATCTTTTCTGCCATGGTTTTGGATAAGAAATACCCCGTCAAGTAGATTGATGTTCTCTGATAGATAATACATCATTTATTTGTAGCGTTTTTTGAGACATTTTACTTGTTTTAGCAAGACATGGTAGCACAGGCCTATAATCCCAGCACTCTGGTAGGCTGAGGCAGGAAGATCACACAGCCTGGGGACATGTTAAAAAGGGGGGAGCAGTCTCTGTTAACACAAAAAATTGTATCTCTATATTTTTAATTGTCTTTAATTTCCCAAAGTTTGATTATAATATATTTAATATGAATTGATTTTGATTTACATAATCTGTGCTTCACTGAACTTCTTGAATCTCCTAGGTCTACACCTTTCACCAAATTTAGGGATTTTTCAGCCACTGCTCCTGAAGCATGAGCTCAGCCCCACACTCCCTCTCCTCTGTCCTGGGATTCTGAGGGCAGGAACATTAACCACATATTTCAGTTATCCCACAGGCCCCAGAGGCTCGGTTCATTGCTTCCCCTTCATTTTGTTTCTGGTGTCTGGTTGGGTATTTTCCGTTCTTCCCTCTCAAGTCATGCCTTCCTCTGCCATCATCTTGGTTCTGCTGTTGTTCCCGGGAGTCTCCTGTGGGTCATGGTGCTGCTCGGTCCTGTTGTTTCTGTCCAGTTCTCCTGTCTCTGCTGTGACTCTGTTTCCCTGTGTCATACACAGCCATAACTGCCAAGTGGCGTGTTTCCATGACCGCTGTTCTAACCCTTGTCACGATGTCCCAGTCGTCCCCACGTGTGCACGTGTGTGGCAGCTGTCGTCTCTCAGCCATGTGACTGTCCTGCGCCTGGGGTGAGAGGGTTTCACTCAGCAGCCTGGGACATGGAGGCCAGTGGTGCAAGGCTGCGGTTCTGTTCAGGGCTCGTTTAGTTTGTCAGCCAGATGAGCAGGCTGTGGAGCGGAGTTCATGCAGCCTCGGCACAGACGGAGGGTGTGTGTGCGTGTGGAAGTTCAGCACTACCACCACTGGCCCCACAGCCTTTCTGTTCCCCATTCTGCCCCAGGGACCCTTGGGGTGAGGACCAGGGTGCATGGCCGCCCCGTCCTCCTGCCCAGCAGCACACCGAGTGATACAGCTCTGGGGGCCCAGGTGGCCCACAGTGGGCGTCCTCCAACTCACAGCGTGGGCTCTGGACACTTCCTGGCTGGCTCAGCTCCCACACCCTGCGTGCTCACCCTGCAGCACGCAGCCCTCCCCAGGGAATTGAGGACAGTGGCGTCCCAGCCACTGTCTCAGGGAGGAGGACTTCTTGGGTGGCCCTGGGATGACATTAGCACATGCCAAGGGCCTGCGATCTTCTCATGCAGGGTGGCAACACAGCCAGGCCCCCCAGGTCTTGGAGATCAGGAAGGCAGTCAGAGCCCAGCATCAGGGTCATTGTCCCAGTGGCTCCCCATTTGGTAATAAATTACAGAAAGAGCACCTTTCTTCTTACCTGATTTTTTTTTTTATGCAAAAGCTCTAAATGCTGCACAGAAATGGATGACCACACCATGATCTATCCAACTAAACATAAATAAGCCCCCTCCCCGCGCACAGGGGGATAGTGGTTGCGCTGCAATTCTGTGCGGTCGATTGCTCGGTGTCCCAGGCTGGAGACCTGCGTCTACAGCAGCATCACGAACCACGTCCTTGGCCACTCAGCACCCTGACTTTTCTTTTGATCCTCCCGCAGGATTATGACAGAGCGAAAGGCACGGATTGAAGCACCCTCTGTACTTCCTTCCACCTCTGAATCCCTGTGCTCAAACACATTTCTCTACATGAAATTTGGGGCATGGGACAGAACTTGGAAAGCCCCACGGAAGAGAGCAGAGACTGGAAGTGGCGGAGTCCTGAGGCATGACATCAGGATGCGGCAGCCTTGTTTACACAAGAGGCTGCTGGTTCCAGGAACCCAGGCCTCCCAGGCACCAGAACAGAGGTTGAAGGAGGAGAAGCCGAGGGACCCAGCAGCCAGGGCCAGTTTGGTGCCCGGCTCCAGTCCACATCGGGCAGAAGCCATCGATGCCATCAGGGAGGTATTCTGAGCATCTCTGCGTTCACCCCAGAGGCAGGCTCTGGCCTCTGTCTGCTACTCACTGGTGGGAGGACAGGGGAGGCTCCTGAGAAGTGGAAAATGCCTGTGCTTAATTGCAGAGGTTGGAAATGTTTCTGCACTAAAACCCAGCTCCTCTTGATTACCCGACTTCCTTTAAGGACTTGTGGGGGTGAGCCTGCCTGCTCGTCCTCCCCCTCTGTCGCCATCCTGAGATCATTGTCCTCGTCTTGACCGGGTCTGGGGAATGTCACCCCCATCGGCAGATGCCACTGCAGTTCCTCCACCCACCAGGGTTCTCAGCCCGGATCCATCCTCTGCGTCCTCTCGGCCCCAGCGCCCACAGTGGGTTCGTCTTCCAGTCTCTCCCTGCTCTGCCTCCTCACCCAGCAGTGAGACTCAACTTGGGCTGCAGGCACCCCGCAAAGGAAGCGCCATGTGACGCAGGCCACTGTGGGCTGTCACAGCTGACTTTCCTTCTCCGGCCACACAAATGTCCCAGAACTCCAGTGTCCCCAGCTGGGCACGCACAGGGCCACCTTCATGCCTGAAGGCCGCCTGGAGAGGAAAAATGAGCCATGGTGCCATCACCTCAAGGACAGGTGCGTCCCCTCTCATGCCTGTGCCTCTTGAGTCACGGCTCTGAGTCACCATCCTGGGACAGAGAACGGGCCCCGGAAGTGGGGGTGACTCAGTGGAAGGGAAACCCAGCTTCCGGCTTAGGCTGATCTGTAAAGGTTTGGAGACATGGTTCTTGCACAACTACAGCTTGGACTCAGAAGACAGGGCTTGGTGATGATGTGCTCTGCCCCATCACTCTCTCAAGGGACACAGTAACCTGATGCCCAGGCCAGAAGCTCAGCTCTGGGAAGGGGCCCAGCAAGTCAGGTCTGGCCTCCTGAACCCCCAAACTGCACACAAATGTGACAGCTTCAACAGGCACAGCCACGCCAGGAAGACAAGGGCCCGGCATGTCCAGGCCTAAGCTCCCCGATGATGTGGACAAGGGGCGGAAGTGGGTATGTCAGGTAGTCGGGTGGACTGGTCTGGTTTATGGTTCCTCAGGGTGGTCCAGTGCGGCCTCGACCATGGTGATGTGAAGCCGCCGAGCCTGGGATGTGGTTCCGGCCACGGCAAGGAGATGACACCTCTGCCTTCATGGGGGGACATGGAGAAAAGGAGGCAGAGCGGGTGTTTGGAACCTGGCTGAGGGAGCCCGAGGAGGCCCTGCAGGCCAGTACTGTGAGTGCTTCTGCAAAAGCAGACCCACCGCCGCGCTTCCCTCAGATGAGGCCAGCCGCTCTCCCAAAGCTTCAACTTCCTTTCCAAAGGCTGGAGGGCCTGGAGCTACCAACACCACCAAGCACAGGATCTTGTAGCTCGCAGGGACCACTGACCTCTCCACACTGGTAACCCGCACACACCTCGAAGATTTGGGTGCTCCAGGTGCCTTCTGCAGTGTTCACTGATGGGCCATGGATGTGGGGCCGTGGGGAGCTTCCCTTGCACATGGGCAGTGTTGCCCGGACAGCTGTGTGCTCCAAGCGCATGGCTGGCCCTCCAGTCACTTGGTGCCTTCACCAATGGGTGACACACTGCAGGTAAACAGGGGTGATTCACTGTCAGGAAGATCCAAACAGCAACCTCTTTAGGTGTGGCAAAGGGGAAAATGCCCACAACCTCTCTTTTCTTTTCTTGGACATAGTAAACTTAGGCTCCAAAAACCCAAATGTTTGACTCTTCATGTACATCTCTGTCTGTCTGTGTGTCTGTCTACCATCTGTCCACCCATTGTCTATCTACCCATCCAGCACCTCTCCCTCATCCACCCAGCTGTCATCTGCTTATCGTCTACCTCTCCATCCACCCATCATCCATCCATCCGTCCATCACGTTTGTCTGTCCATCCATCATCTATCTAACCATCCAGCATCTATCTACCTGTCAGCTCTCCATCATCCACCCACTGATTAGCCACCTTCCTCTTGTCCATCTACCCACCCATCATCCCTCTCTCTCCCCCAGCTGTCTACCTGAGGCAGGTCCCTCATCTGCCTTGCTAAGAAAACCCCACCCTTGCCTGTGCACATCTTCTTCTGGGAGATGCTTCACACTCCAGCTCAGCAGGGCCCTGCTTGCTCTGAGAGTGGAGCTGTGCACTCCTTGACACGGCCCAGCATATGACCTGGGGGCTCTGCTGCGCCACTGGTCTCCATTTCCCATCCTTGCATCGGGGGAGGAAAAAGCCAGGTCTGAGTGATATACACAGCCAGGACCTCCCTCCTGCAGAGCCCTGAACGCCCTGCAATGGGGCTGTCTGTGCACGGTCCTGCGAGGCGCTGCTGCTTCCTGCAGCTGTGTATATGCCAAGGACTGCACTGGGCCCAGGAAATCAAGTAGAAAGGTCCGGGGCATGGACTCAGAGCACTGACGAGCTCCCTGCTGCCCCTCTAAACATCTACATCCCACCCTCCGGCTTTTTCCTCTCTAGGAGCTGCTCAGTGGGTACACAAGCCAATGTGGGCATCTGGGGATGCAGCTGTCCCTGCCCTTGAGCTGAACTCTACTGAGCAAAAGAGAAATGCCCACCAGCGGGGGGGCCTTTCTCCATCTGAAGAGTGGTATCTCCTTTCTGCCCTGCAAGCAGCTTCTGCACAGCAGTGGAGCACCCAGAAACAGCTCTGGACTCCTGATGGCTCACAACAATGCCAGGAATAGCTCCATTCACAGATAGGGAAACTGAGGCCAGAAAGTTTCTGCAACCTCTCCCACGGCAACACAGCTGGCTGCAGGCCCCAGTGAGAGCGTCTGTGCGTGGGCAGGTGAGATCTCGCTCCTCCAGGCTCAGGGCCAAAGGCAAAGTGCTAGGACTTGTGATTCTCCGGCTTCCACCTCCCAGATTACTGAAATTACAGGTACATGTCACCACACCTACCCTAAAGTCCTTTTAAAAGTAGAAATTTAATAGCCAGGTGTTATGGTTGATACATTGTGTCAACTTGGGGAGTCTAGAGGTTTGGCTGAGTGACTCAGCAGGAAGCTAGGGTACTTACTTTGTATACATCCTGATCATGTGGAAGTGGAGGGCATGGAGATTGTGTGAGAGGTATGCGCCCCCTGGGTGGGGGTAGCCTGTTTACAATGTAAGGGAAGGAAAGAGGCTGCTTGCAGCCATTCCTCCCTTTTGCTCTGGTTGTTTTTGCTGTGCTTTGCTGCCCTGAACATTTGTTCTCTGCCATGTGCCACTCTGCCTCAGAACCAGCCAAGTATGGACTGAAACCTCCACAAACTGTAAGCTAAATAAACCTTTCCTTCCTTCACTTTGGGTGTTGGGTATTTTGTCTCAGCAATGAGAAAAAGTAACTGAGACGCCAGGTGTGACAGTTTTTGTTATAATTTGATGTGGTTCTGACTCCCCGCTCCAGAAAGGACAAGAGGAAGGGATAAGCCTCTCTTATTTACTGTGGTGTACTTGACCTTGTTGATGATTGTTGAGATGTAACAAAAGTTATTGTGTAGGACTCTCAAGAAAGTGTCTCATCCGAGAAGGCTGCCTTTTGCCTTTCTCCACCCATGACTGTTTCATTCCTGAAATGTAGATGTAGATGCAATGGACAGAGCCGCAGCAGCCTTCTTGGACAGCAAGATCCTAAAGAGCCCTTTCAGATTAGAGGCAAAAAGCAGACCTTCCAGGAGCGGGCAGCTAGATCCTCCCTTTTATTTCAGTGAAGAACACACAATACTATTTCAAAGATAAACTGCTTGAGCACAAATCCAGACGCCTGTATGATGGGTTAGTGTGCAGTCCTGTGCAGTGGGTCCCCTCCCCCATGTTAATACAGCATACAAATCCAACCCACCTGGCGTCTAGCTGTATGTTTGTTCTATGTCACTGCACACACTGAGGACCTGAAACCAGGAGGAAGGGCCCTGCCTCAGCCTCTCTGAGACTCTGACCAGCCTGTGCTGGGCCATGTGAGGGCTGCACCCACCATGTCCCCTGAGGCCCACCAGGCCCTTTGGATGGGGACACTGCAGCAGGGCTGTGAGCACCCAGGCTGCTCTGGAGGGAGGGTCTTGGAAAGGGGCTGTCTGCAGGAGCTGCAGTCACATTGGTTAGGGTTCCTTGCCACCATGGAGCATGCCCAAGTTTGTGCATGGTCATGCGTGTGCACTGTGTGCGCGTGGAGGCATGTATGCACACAGGAGTTTCCTGTGCCCCAGCTTGCGCACAGGCACAGGAAGCCAGTGTGGGGCTCACAGTGGAGCTCCTGGGGTCACCACCCTCTGCCTGCTGTGGGGCAACAGCAGACGGCAGGTGGGCTGAAGGCTTGCAGCTGGCAAAGCAGAGCAGAAGCCCGTTGTCTCTTTTGATTGAAGGGGAACTGTCATGGTGAGAAAACCTACAAGCCAGGAACCCAGTGCTCCTGGGCCCCCTTGACGCTGCTCCTGTGCCTTCTGTGCCTCTGTTATGCTCAGGCCATGCCCACCCAGCCCAGCCTGGGGGCTGCGGGGACTGGCCGCGCTCCACACAGCTGGCCTGAGGCCTGGCCCCGCCCTGGGACATGGATGAGGGATTGAGCTTGGCATTTAATGGGCAACCAACCAAGGAAAGTTGTTATCAATACTATTGTCATGTTACAAACATTTATTAGTGGACATACATTATGATATGATTGCATATGATACAAACAGTAATGCATCTAACACTCACCGCCATCTATGAACTGCATACGGAAACAATGTTAGAGGACTTACAGTTTTCCTCTGAGGTCCTTATCCTTCTTTGAGTTTCCTCTTATCTATCTATCTATCTATCTATATATATATACTCTGGCTTCTCTTCAGATTGTATAAATCTTTCATTTTAGCCATATAATCAGTGTTTTCAAGGAGCTGGACAAGCTATTAACAGATGACACCCCAACGTGCCATTCTTTGTTCATGTTTGTTAATTACTTGAACAGGCTGGGATCAAAGCCATGCACCAGTGAGACTTGGGGAGGCTGAGGCAGGGTTGCCCCTCCTGGTCCCAGGCCCTCAGTGTGTGCCTTTATAAAATGTATCTCTTGAATAGTAACTAAACAGGCCGCGAATAACTTGGCAACATAGATAAGACTGCATACATCAGAGCCAGGAGGGACACCGGTGACCGAGAGGCACTGAGGACAGGAGGGGGCCTGTGCAGATGGGGCTGGGCGGGACCCTCGCTTGTGCAATTTCTAAGGCAACTATGTCCCCTCATCCTGTGATGTGGTTCAGCTCCCTGACATGCTTCTGCCTCTCTCTGCTGCCCAAACACAGACCGGGAACCTGCTGGCTGCTGAAGATTTAAGCATCACGCTGTGCCCAGGTCCTGTGAGCCTCCACCCCGATATCCACACAACCTCAGGCCAGTGGGCCCTGGGTGGCACCCTACTGAGAGCAACCCTGCACTCCAAGGAGAGGTTGGGCACGGGGCCAGCCTGGCTGGCCATGGCTCAGGGTTGTGGTAGGACTGCCCAAGGCAGGGCCTAGGGATCAGCACTGGTCAGCCCGGAGCATGGTGCAAAGGCAAGTAAGGGCCTTCTATGAGGGAGGCAGGGCCCAGTCCCCACCCGTCTGGTCAGCACACTGGTCAGTGCAGTGTCCCCGACCGCTGCAGACTGGAGGTGGTCTCCAAGCCACAGCAGCTGTGGGGAGGCCGATTCGCCTCTCCTTCTGCTGCTTTGAGAGTTTCTGCTGCTCTCTTGTCCCACTCTGTAGTAGCAGTGGTCACAGGATGCCTCTCCAGGCTGGGGGCAGCTCCCTGCGGCCTGCACAGAGGCCTCGGCCTCCCTCAGAGGTCCTGGAGCAGCCACCTCAGGCTCGCCTCCAAGGGATGCCAAGAAGTCTTGGGACCACTCCAGGGCTGCCTGACCTGCGGACAGGGGGACCAGAGCTCCAGCCAAGGGCCTCGTGCTGCCATCCTGCCCCATCCACAATGGTGACATTCAGACTGAGGTCACCAGATGTGGCTATCTCACAGAACATGGGTCCTCTGGCCCAAGTGCTGGGCAACCTCTTGTGATGGGTGCTGAGTTAGGGGCGGTGTTGCTGACCTATTTAGCAGAGGGTAAAAGGGAGTTCTTTGAGCTGAGGGGGCTCCCCATGAGCATCTTCTGGTCAGATAAGGGGCTGCCCCAGAGATTAGAGCTACCGGAGAGCCCCAGCCTCCAAATAGTCTCAAAGCAAAGTTCATGGGACACAGCTCTGGGTGACAGCAGGGCATCGCCCCTTAGGTTGGGGGTGCAGCAGGGTGATGCTGCTGCAGGTGATTGGCAATCTGCTGGCCCTGTCTGGGTAGCCCAGGTGCCCATGCTTACAGGGCTGGGCTATTAAGAGTGCCCAGATGACAGTCCCTCTCTGTGGGCCCAGCCTCTTCTCAAGATGCCCGCAGGTGAATTTAAGAAGAGAGAGACCCAGGAGGTGAAGCTCTGGCCCATCTGCTCCTCCCAGCAGCGCTGAGGACAGGAAGGCCTGGCTGCTGCCCCAGTGACTGCCCGTCCTGCCTCAGCCTGGCTGGGTGCTCACTGCACTGATCCTCAGTGCGTACTTGCTGAGTTACTAGTTAACATTCTGGCAGGTTTGGGCCCTGGGTCCTAATTGTGTGTTCAGCTCATGCACAACAAACATGGGATGGTCCTCAGAAGAGGCGGAGGGTCCTCTCCCTGGAGCTCCATGCTGCAGCTCGGGGGTAGGGGACCCCTGGGTTCAGGAAGCAGAGGGAACCCAGAGGAAGGGAACCAGGTTCTGTGGGAGGTATGTGCAAGGTGTCCTCCAGGTGCAGGCTGTTTACCCCTCTGGGCTGGGAGGGCTGGGAACAAGGAGGGGAGGGGGTTGCTCACCTGGCACAGTGTTAAAGAGGGTGTCAGGAGCCCAGGCCAGAGACAAGTCTTGTCCCAGTGCCATACCCAAAGCAGTGGAGATGGACGTGGGCACCCACAGCATAGGAGACACCAGTGTCCCTCATGAAGACAGAGTCTGACCTGCTCCTGCCCTGGGCCTGGCCCTGAATGCTGCTCTATTTTAAAACCTGGTGCTTTGTCCTGGATGGATTTTTCTCACGTGTGTGGATTCAGATGTTTTCCTCTGATGACTGCATCAGTCTGTTGCAGCCTCTCCCCTGAGCCTCCTCTGGGCTCACAACCCCATGCCCGCGCTGCTTGGTGGCAGGTGACTGGTGGCTCTGAGGCTGGCCAGGTGAACAGTGCACCCCGGGAAGGCCACAGCCAATGTGGGTACAACTGCGGGTATAGAGGGGTCTGCCAGGGCCTCCTGGCACCCCAAGTCTTCATCCCCAGCGCTGTCCTATGCCTATGCTGTGCAGGGCACCATGGCCAAGTTCGCAGGCAGCAAGAGGATGGAGGCAAGAAGTCAGACATGGGACGCAGAAGAAGGACCCGTGGCTTTGTGCAGGACACTGCAGGGGGAGTCTGGTGACTGGAGCGCACCAGTGATCTCTGTGGCTGCGAGCCTGTCCTCACCATGCCTGCTGAGGACACCTGCACGTCTGTGTGTCCCCTAGCTATTGGGAAGTCCTGAGTTCTTCTGGGCACTTCTTCCCTCCCTGTAGCCTGCGCACAAGGCCCCATGTCCAATTAGTGGGGGCAGCCCGGAAGTCAGCCCGCTGCCCAAGCTCCTCACCCCCAACGGTGGGTACAGCTGACCTGGAAAACATCCTTGCTGCATTATTTTTCATCGTGGTTGCATTTTCTGCTTGTGCGTCTCCTTCCTCATCAGAAACGGGAAAAGCCAAAACAAAACAAAACCGCAAGTAAGTGCTTTCCGGTACTTTCTTGTGTGTGTGTGTGTGTGTGTGTGTGTGTGTGTGTGTGTGTGTGTGTGTGAGTCTGTGTGTGTGTGTGTGTGTGTGTGTGAGTCTGTGTGTGTGTGTGTGTGTGTGGCTCAGTGCCTGACTACAGGTAAATTGGGGAGGCAGGAGGTGGGGTGTGGGTGCTGGGAGCTGGGGCAAGTATCTCCTTTTGGGGTGATGAAGTCTGCAGAGCTGGACAGGGCTGCTTCCTGCTGGGATATGCTGACCATACCAGTGCACATGCCAGCATTTTCTCCTTCTGGGTAATTTTCTGATTTGTGAATCTTACCTACATGCAAGGCACCCAAGCAAGCGGAGCCTGTGGGCCATGTGTGTCCGTGTCTGCCTCTGGGAGCTCTGGGTCTGCAGTGCAGGGTCCCCAGGGTGAGCCACCTTCCCCCTCTGCCCTACTGTGCCCCAGCAGGCAACTGTCCATGAACAGGCTCAGCTCCAGCCTTGGGGTACCCTGGTCCCCACCCCGTGTGTGACAGTCGTCCCGGCCCATGAGCGACACTGCCCTAAGTGTCTGCTGAGCGTGGAGGTCTAGCCTGACGCTCTGAGGCCGGAGCTCCTGGCGCTGTGTTTCAGAAACAACAGAAAAGAGAAAAGAGAAAGAGCATCCTCGCCCTCTCCGCCCCCTCTTCCCTGTGTATGATACTCGGTGCGGTGTACAGAAGAGCAAGTCATCAGTGAGAACCTAAGATCAGGGAAGGTGGCCCAGTGCACGGACTGAAAGGGAGCCACCGGAACGCCCGTGAAGCTGTGCAGTCCACCGGCGCTGGTGGCCATGGTGGCCGGTCACATGTCAGACCCCAAGGCCCTCTGCCTGTGCCACGAGACTCCAGGAGGCAGAGGGAGGTGACCAGCTCTGTGTGTCCTAAGTGATGTCCATCCGCACACTTGCCCGAGCCCTCCAGACAGACCCCTTCCCCTCTCCCATACACACAAACTTATATGCGCCACCTGGGCTTCACATGCACGTGTGCCCGCCGCCATACATGCACAGTGTGTGTCCGGCACATATCAGCCCCGCCAGCCCGTGTATTTTTATTTCAATGGTTAGGAACGTGGCCACATTTTGGCCAGCATGCCACAGGGCAATTTATGAACCACACATCTGCATAAACGTGCGTGGGGGTTCTTGGGGGGGCTCGGTGTTCACAGGGCTGCTGGAGGTGCTGGGGCGAGGAAGGGGTGTGAATCGGCTTGTAAACGGTCACTATGATTTATAGGGAAGCCCCTGTATGGCCTGTGCCTCTTGGAGCCGTATGTGGACCCATTCTCTTTTTATCTCCGCTTGGCCAGTCCCCCTCCCAACCTCTCCCGCCTCCCCCTGCCCCTGAGCAGGTCCAGCTGGAGCAGACAGCCGCGTCCAGGCGCGCAGACAGCACTAAAGTAAACACGCTGGCCACGGGCGGGCGTGCGAGGCCCGGACAGATGATGGTCGCGGGCCGGGAAGACCACACACACAAAGCCCAGACCACACAGGCATCGCCTGCTGCCTGCCTACACCGCCAGCACACGCACACACGCCAAGGCACACCGGGTCCCCCCCGCAGTCCCTGCGCCCAGGATAACTGGAGATGCGTTGCAGACCCAGGGCTGACCTGGGATTCCCTTATTCCCAGGGCCACACTGAGTTCCCAGGCTGTGTCCCTGGAAGGAGCAGAAGGCAGGGGGCTGAGCTGCACACTGAGCAAGGGCTGTCCCTTTACCCCTTAGGCCTCAGTTTCCCACCGGGAGCTGGGCAATCACAGGGCTGAGTGGACAGAAACTCCTAGACCTGTCACATTCCCTGTGCACCTGCCTGGCCACCCCACACCTCTCAAGGTGGGCGAGGGCTCTGCCCCTGTGCTAGATGCAAGGATCTGCAGTGCCCTCTCTGTGCCTGGCCTTGGCTGCCCTGCAGTGGGGGATGCCAGGCCACCTGGCTATGACTGTGCCAGGCTGCCCCAGGTGGTGCAGAATCCATCTGCACCCTGCTCCCTGCTCTCTGCCCATACACTGGGCACCCGCCCCTGGCACTGGTGCTCACACCCCTCTGCCTGCTGAGGAGCCTGGCCAGGTGGCCCCAGGAAAGGTCTCCAGTGGGCCTGCCCACAGTGCAGCATGTGTAGGGGGACAGAGGCTTCCCCTCAGGCCCTGCTGGCTGCCAAGGTGAGCGGAAGCCGGAGAAACTCCCAGGTCCACCCCACCCACCAGCCCTGCACTTCTGACACCCTGTCCGTGTTTACACTGAAGAGTACAGACCCCCAAGAGGGCTCTAAGTCTGGCCACACAGGGCCCCCGAGGCCAGCCCCACTGGGGTGGCAGTAGTCTCGCTGGAAGCCATGTCACTCAGAGGCCTGGCCTGCTCATCACATGGGTAAGGTTGAGGGGACACTGGGGACAAATATTCTGCCCAGGTGACTCCCCACGGGTGGTCACGGGTTGTGCACGAACACCTAGGGCCCCCCTGAGGGGGTGCACTGGCTCCTAGCCCAGTTAGGGCCGCCAGGCCACCTGTCCTTACTCGCTGGTTTACTGCTACAGCAGGTGACAGGTCTGCAGATCACAGCAATGAGCCGCCTTGGCCTGGGTGCCAGGCAGCTCCAGGCCACGTGGAAAGGAGCTTCCTCTCCAGAGGGAAAAGCACATGCAGAGTAAGGACACAGGGTCCTCAGAGATGGCAGGACCCCGAAATCTGTCCCGAGGTGCAAGATGGGAGCCCAGATGTTGTTACCTGGGGAGCTGCCAGCTGCAAAACAAACCCCTTCGAGGCCTGCAGCTGCCCGAGCCTGGCCGCCTGTCAGTGCAAGCACGACACAGACCCTCTCCCGGCCCTGCAGGCAACACCGTGGACCCACTGAGAAGCATGGGGGTCGCGACCTCGGCTTCCCCCGCTGCCCTTGCTGCCAGGACGCTGACAGCAGCCGTGTTGTTTATTATATGACCAGCACGGCCCAGGCCACAGCTCATAGCGGGGCGAGCAGGAGACTCTTCGCGCTGGTTCCCACAGTCACTGTCGGGGTGCTGCTGGGGACATGCACAGGGCCTCCAGAGTCCCTCCTGCCCAGACAGATGACTGTGGGGCCCACGGCCAGGCACCACTGCTCCTTTCTGTAAGGGCGCGGACACTTTTGGGGACGTCTCTCTCCCTGGTGCAAGCGCCCCTCCCCAGGTCCCACAGCACAGAGGCCTGGCTTTGTCCCTCCACTCTTGGGAGCAGAGCCCTTGATGAACCCCGGCGGAGAAGGGGTGCTGCCACCCCGGGTGTGACCCTAGCTGTGACCCCAGCCCCCAGTCTCCACCATCTTTGACCTGGGCCAGGCTGCCTGATCCCCCCAGCCTGCCTCTAGTAAAATGTGGGTGGGGACAGGGCCCCCCACGGAATGTGAGCCCCTCAATAGGAGTGAAGACGGTGCTGCCGCTGGCCTCCTCTGCACATTGTCCCCTCACAGGCCATGTGGTGGAGGAGCGGACAGCAGCCTCGCTGCTGTGTGAGGTGGGGTAAAGTACATAACCTCTTCGTGCACTTCAGTGTTTCCTTGTCTGTGGAGTGGGGCAACAAAGCTGTGAAGGCCAGATGTGGTCACTGGTGCCAAACAGAGTGCCTGATGTCACCACCATCGCCACCGCAGGGAGAGCGGCCTTGGAAGGCCTGGGCTCGAAGCTCTTTGAAAGTACTCACCCTACAAACAACAGCCCTGCACACACAGCGAAGATAAGAAGGGGAACAGGAACCACTAATTCTAGTCAGTCTTATCTCACCCAACTCCTGCCATCTGTGGGGAGGATTTCTAGTCTCAAGCCCTAGGCTCAAAAGCCACTTAGGATTGTTTACTGCACAAACAATAGACATCAAAATATTGATAATGAAAAGTACCTTTGAAACTTCCGCCTGATCGGCAGATAGTTTTGTAACATGTGGAAGTTTTGGTGTCCTTGTCACAGAAAAGGCCCTAGAGTGGCTTGCCTTTGGAAACACGGGTGGGGGAGCTGCAGCGTCTGTGTCTTGGGAGGCTGTGTGTCCATGTCCCCGGGTGTCTGTGCGCATGTGTCTGTGACCATGTATATCCCTGTGTGTGCGTGTGTCTATGTCTATGTGTGCCCCAGTGTGTACATGCGTCTGTGTCCATGTGTGCCCCATGTGGTTCCATGTGTGTCTGCGCCTGTGTGTGCCCGTGGGTGGGTGTGTGGGAAACTCCAGGCAGCAGGACCAGTGTTTGCCCACATTCCTGTCTGGTGGGCCTCTCCCCGGTGGGATAGCTCATGATGGCCACACACTGGTCCTGGTCACCCGTGCTTTGCTGGCCACAGCCCGACAGGCTTCTGCACCCCAGAAGCTGACTCTGTGGGTGGGGGCAGAGGTGAGGCTGGTTGGTGTGGTGCCATCTGGGGCCATGGAGGAGCTTGGTGGATGCTAAGTAGTGACAGGGACGGGAGGGTAAAGGGGATAAACCTTCAACATGACACTTCCCAGGGGCTCTCAAGAGTGCCTGTTGAGGTCCCTGCTGAGATGTTTCATCAGAAAACCTACAATTCACTCTCTCGAGAACACAAATGTGAAACACATGCATGTGAGCTGAGAACTTCACACTCACGAGGAGGGCCACCTTGGCAAGGGCCTGGGACAGAGGAGCCGGACTTCCCTAGCCTGTGGGAGTCTGGGTCACCAGTTGTCTGGTGGTGGCTGGGACCAACTTCATACAGTGTCACCTTGGGGAATTCCGAGGCAGCGTCTGAGGGGGGCCAGGGGAATTGGGCGAGGGTCCCCTCTCCCACCTGTGCTGGCCTGCCTAAGGGGCTCCTGCAGCTTCCCAGGCCCCACCCCTGTCCTGGGAATCCAGCCCCCCTGCCTGGGCTGGGGGGAACAAGTCCAGGCTCCCAGTGTGGCCCCACTTCCTGTTTGCTCAGTGAGTAGCTGAGCGTGGGGTCTGCAGCCGCCCGTGGTCCAGGCCCGGGCCCCAGGTTATCTCCCTATCAGCCAGATGGGCCCGTGCCTGCCAGGCCTTTGTGGTCGTCATCACTGGGAGCCCTGGCCTGCAACGTCAGCTTTGCAGGGGACCAGGCTGGCAGCGCAGTTTCAGTGCCAGGGCATATATGTGCTTTGAAAATGGGTACAAACCCCCCTCAGCACAGTTGAAAGAAAACAATAATGATCACCCAAAACCTTATCCCTCAGAATAATATTTTGTTAAACATCTGTTTATGAAAATTATATCCAGAGAGAGCCGTGTGTACCAGTTTTTAAGAAAGGGATCAGATCCCACATGCTATGTCGGCTGAACTATTTTCAACTTGGTGATCCAGCCGGAATGTGTTTCCATGCCAACCGTGATCGATCAACATCACCTGCCCAGAGCTGCATCGGCAGACTTGGTCCAGTGTGATAAACACCTCCACAGCAAGCGTCCGCTGTGCGTTTGTCTAAGTATCCCCCAGGATGAATCCCTAGAGGCTGGGCGTTCCCCGTGAAATGGCCACGTTGCCGAGGCAGTCTGCTTGCCTACCCCACACCAGCAAGCTGGATCCGGGGCCCAGCCCTGTGCCACACTAACAATGGCACTGAACTTCTGTTGGGCCGGGCCTATAAGGGACAGAGCATCCCACAGATGCTTTTTGCTCTTAAAAAAAGTTACCTTGCACATACATGTCAGGAACTTGGGCACTTGTGAGCTGATCCAGCTATTTAGTGTTCAATCCTCAGGGCCCAAAGCCTTTGAGTCAGCTAATCCACCCCCGCTTCCGCACTTTCACCCGTCCCTCACCCATTCTCTGCCTGTCCGCCCTTCCTCCCGTTTACCCGTCCACCGGCTACTGCCCATCCGCCATCCTTCCTCCCACTCATCCTTCTGTCCATCCATCTACGCACCATCCTTCCCCCATCTACTCATCCTTCCTTTTACTTATCCATGCATCCATCCATCCTTCTACTCATCTGTCCATCCCACCGTCACCCACCATCCATCCACCCTGCATCCGTCTACTCACCCTCCACCCATCCATCAAACTTGAATCAGCATGGTCACTTCTCCCAAGAAAGCAGCCCTACCTGGTCCCCCGACCACCTCATAGAAGGGGCTTCTGACTGCTGGAGGAGCCCCCAGAGTTCCCAGCCTGAGATATATGAACATCTGGAGTCTGAGCCTGGGCCTGGAGCTGGGCTGAGCCTCTGAATGAGCGGGGCTTTGGGCTTCATGCGGGTTGACAGCCACATCACGTGTCCACCTTGGATCCCTCCTTGGACCCCATAGTGGGGTCACGAGGTCAGTGACCTGCCCAGGGCCACATGGTCGTAAAGAAGTGGGACAGATGGCTTCAGCACAGAGAAACTGCGTGATTCCAGAGCTCACAGAGGATGGGATGGTGGCTATAATCTCACTCAAAACCACCACAGTTTTCCAGGCTGTGGACTTCTTTACAGGCCTCTGCCTCAGACCTGTGAATAGCCAGCTGTCCAGGAGGCAGGGCTGCTGCCAAGGAGCTGCTGGAGCCCAGGCTCTGCTTGGGAGTCATGCTGATCCTGGGGCTTCCCAGGAGCAGAAGCCCGGCCTGCAGGGTGCATCTCAGACTGGAGATGCTCAGTGACGCGGGGTGAAGAGGTGTCGATCAGTGGTTATGGACGCCCCCACCCCAGGTGACTCTGAAGCCCCTGCCTGCATTCTTCCCACTGGGAACCTGCTTCGGAGATTAGATTTTCTAGGGGCAGAAATGTCCTTGAAGCACACCAGAGGCGCCTTTGTGATGACCCACTGGTCCTCCCGGGCTCTCCTTCTAGGGACCAGCCCCGTGCTGCTGGCCACCCACATAGGTGTCACACGTCAGTCCTCAGCTCTTCATTACCTTGGGAGCCAGACCTCAGGGCTCTGGGGGAAAGGGTCTGGCACCAGGCAGTCACACTTTAGTATGAAACAGCCTAGCAATGAGAGTAATTCTTTTATGTTTTGGGGGAGAGGGCATGTTTGTTTAAAGTGGACCCCACTAATCAGTGAGATGTCTGCTCTTGATTGGGACACGAGATTTCCCTGCATCACTGAACTTAACCCGAAGCTGAAGCTGAATCGCATGCTCTTTCTGTACAGCTGACCTTTCCCGAGCACCTGTCTGCCCTCTGCCTGTGCAAGGGCGCAGGCTTGGCCGCTGGCTGCTTCAGCTCTGTGGAAGTGGAGGCTACAGAAGTAAAGTCCTCTACTTTGTTTCAAAACAAAACAAAACAAAGAAAAACAAACTTCACCAAAAGAAAAACAATCACAAAACAAAGGGCACCCGCTGGCCCTCCCTGTACTAGCCCCCGGTACACCTCTGGTGGCCGGGGCTCCCTGGGGGCCGACGGTGGAGCCCTGGGCCTGAGCTGGACCTGAGAGAGAGGCCTATTCCTGGCTCTGCGGAAAACGAGGCTCCTGTGGGCTGAGAAACCTCCTCCTGGGCCATGGAGGAGGCGGGACCAGTGTGCTTTTCTCTTGGCATTTACTGCCCTGAAGAATGATTGCGGCTTCCTCTGGCCGCTGGAGCCAGAGCCGGAGAGGTGACCTTTCAGGCAACTTTGTTTACTTGGAGCTCGGGGAGGCCCTGGCGTGAGTGAGTGAGCTAGGATCTGCCTCCGGCCTTGCGCTGACCCCCAGGGAGCAGCCATCCGCAGCTGCCCCTCAGGAACAAGCAGGGGGTCTCCAGGGAGGAGGGAGGGAGGTGTCCCAGGCCTGGGCAGGCTGGCCCTGTGGCCTGGGTGTCCTGTGGGCACAGCTCTGGAACCACCATCATAGTGGTGATCAGCCTGCAAGGCTACAGAGCTGTGCCCTGGGCCAGGCACAAATCACATGCAGGTCCCAGTCCTGGGTCTTACTCCAAGTGACACCCAGGTGACCCTCGGGGCCAACCTCTGCCGGGCCCCCAGTCTGGCACAGATCTTGCCTGTAGACTGCTGTGTTCCAGGAGTGGGAATAAAGTTTGAGGGCTTGGGTCAGACTTTTGAAGCTCACTTTGCAACCTGTCTGTACAGCATGGTGTATCACCCTTGCTTCCAGAGACAGCTCAGGAGGAGCCTCTGGTGTCTGGGACAAGCGCCGTGCTCTTCCCGTGGGAGAGCTCGGGAGTGCAGGAGCCAGAACGAGTGGAAGCTGCACCACCCCGAGGTGCCGTGGGGAATGCCGTGGGAATGTGCTCTAACCTGACTTTTCCCTGAGCGCCAGTCCGAGGATGTGCTGCTTGCTCGTGCTCTGCTATTCCCTGACGATAAAGGTCTCAGAGCCCCACTTCCTCTCCCGCCGGAGAGGCTGCAGAGGCTGCTTTGGAACGGTTACTTGTGATTTCCTGAAATTAGGTAAAAAATATTAGACTTTTTTTGTTAACCCAAGTACCTGCTTCCTGGTAGATTCCAAATGCTGACCCCAGGGTGACCAGAGGAAGGGGTGTGCCCGGACCCCGGCCTGGGCGACGTCAGGGTGTCCGGCTGACAGCTAGGGACAGTAGTGTGGCCGGCTCTCTGGTGTCCGCTAGTCACTGAGTCACAGCTGCCCCAGCCCAGGTGAGCGGGAGCCACCCGAGCCCACGTCCTGCCCTCCCAGCCCCAGGGCCAGGGCTGCAGTGGCACAGGTCCCCTGGGACCCAGCTCCCGCCAGTCCATGACTGGGAAGGCCATAAAACAGTCTTTTTCCTAGAGCTCTGACTGTTGACGTTCAACAGGGAAATCTTTTGTTTTCACAGAGGTTCAGAAGCTTAAGATTCTTCCTGAGACCCAGAACACTGTGCAGATCACAGGGAAGGGCGAATGCTGGGGTAACACGCGCAGGTGACTGTGCAAGCCGGGAAAACCTGCCCCACAGACACACGCGTGTGGCACGCGAGGCTGCCTGGGTCATCCGAGGACTCAGCCGCGGGAGCCTCTGCCCTGCGGAGTGGCACCTCCCTTTTCCCGTCCTGAGCGGCCCTGGGTTTGCCGTTGCCTTGTTTTCCACTTCGCTCCTCAGCCAGGTTCTGGGGACAAGGACAGCACCCTGTCTCCTGCCCTCTCACACGACACCCTGGAGTCTCAGCCTATGTGGACCACGGCGCAGCTGCTAACAGAGAGGTCGTCAGCCCTATAGGAGATGAGGTCTGTGCCCCTCAGGGCCTGGCAGGGAAACCCCCCAGCACAGGGCCTGGCATGGGGGACACTGGACACACAGGTAAGGGTGCAGTATTGGGTCGGAGCTCAGCAGCAAGTCCTGGGATTTTCCAGATCAGCAAACAGAACTTCAAAATAAATGCCCCTGCCCAGGGCCTTCTGGAGGAATTGGCGGAATAACGGCTGGGTTGACATCACTGAACATTTGGGGCTAATTTACACCACACTCATATTTTACATTGGACCAATTGTCCAGAAAAAACAACAGCAAAACATCCGTATCCTCCCATCTAAGACAGCTGATCAGCCCAGGAGGACTGAAACAGCCTGGAGCAGCTTCCTGCCAAGCACTGGCCCTATTGGGGCCCAGGAGGAAGGACTCAAGGGTTCCCTTAGAGGCCAGACTAGGAGGTACACATGCCTCCCTCATCCTGGAACATCCAGCATAGTGCCCGGGAAAGGCCCAGGCGAGCCGTGGGGAACCAACTCTCCCAGTCCTATGAGGCCAGGGTTCAGCCTTTGCACAGGTCTCCAAGTCCTACAAGGCCAGGGTTCAGCCTTTGCAAAGGCTGCGCTGAGGGCCACCCGAACCCCCTTACATGACTCATGACGTCCAACTTGACCAACAGTGCCGAGTCATCTGTAGGATGCCATGCATCAGGGCCTGAGAGCCTTGGGGCCTCTTTCTGCAACAGCTGTATTGAGCTACAGTTCTCACACCCCAAACACCCCACTTGTCCCCTTCCCACTCCTAGTGACGCCTGGACACTTCCTGTCTTTGCAGTCTGCCCACCTGGACCGCGGGGCACACAGCTGATGCTCTGTGCCCACCTTCTCTCCTGTGTCCTCTGCTGGGTCTATGCACAGCCTGGCATCCAGGCTCATCCTCCTGGGCCTAGGCAGACCCTATGTGGTCTGCAGATGGCAGCCTGGGCCTGGGCTGGGCTGATTTCCCCTTGGCAGTCATGAACTGGCCAGGTCACAGGCACACTCTAGACTGCGCTGACCAACGTTCCCCAAAGTGCCCACGTTCTTCCACAACCCCATAGCAATGAGGGATGGTTCCAGGCTCTGAGCTCTTTTCTCCCCCTTTCTGGGGATAGAACCCAGTGCCTTGTGCAGGCCCCTCACCTCCCTCATCAGCCCTTTGTATTTTTCTTTTGATTGTCACTAATGACAGAGGCTGGCCTTGAGCTAAAGATCCTCCTGCCTCAGGCTCCCCAGTATAGTATCTGGGGCAATAGGCCTGTCCCACAGCACCCAGCTTGAGATCACTTTGGGTAAATATGCAGCACAAAGCAATATACTTGTGGATTAACTAATAATGCCTTAAGATTCTCCCACTTGGTGAGAGTCCTGTCCTAAGCATCTCATGTATGACAGTCGCCCCTTATGGGGCCTAGAAGCCTGTTGCACAGCAGGAGAAAAGCAGAATGAGGAGAGGGGATGAGGACGTGTGGAAGACCTGGCCCAACCTGTGTGGCCCCTGGGCACTACCCTCTTCCACCCCACAGTGGCCCCACAGGCATGCCTGCTCCTGATGGCCATGGTCCACTCTGCTGATGGGCACCACCCTGAGGCAGGTCCCCTGCCCACACTTGACGTTTTGGGCTGAGACCAAAAGAGGTTGTATGCACCACGAAGACCCAAGGGATCCTGGGCCCCATGGGGACTTCCGTCCATGCCACCTGGCCAAGGAACTGGGCCAACTCTTCCAAGGCATGGACATTCCACTGGCAAAGGACATCACAGTCACCATTCTGGAGACCTTGAAGGCTTAGAGTGAGGGGCCAGGGCCCAGCACTCTGTCCCGCAACATCTACACTACCCTGCGCACAACCGCTGCCCCAGGCCCAGGAGACAGATGTGGCTCTGGTTCTGCTGCCCCCCAGCCGTGCCCTCCTCCTCTGTAAAGTGGGCACAAGTGGTGCTTTGCCCTGGGGGTGTGGGTTGATGCCCCGAAGTGACAGCCTAGGAAATCTAATGCTCTCCTCGTGCCTGGCCGCCACACTGTGACATGAAAGATTAACACTGCCCCACAGGCAATGGCCGGGCATTGATGACAGCAGAGGTGTGGGGTTCCTCAGGTCCCATGCGTGGGAATCCTCGCAGCCTGGGAGAGAGGCAGAGAGCATTTACTCACCTGCACATTACTGCAAGCCTAAGCCCTGGGAACCGTGAGGGAATTAAAGGCATCACTTCCTATTAAATATCTTAAGTAGACGCATGCTCCAAATTTGATAAGACAGCCACAACGCATTAAGTCAGTGCCGATGGGTAATTAAAAGCTTATTTGAGCAGCTCGGCTGGTGCGGGCAGGGTCCACAGCCTCCTGCGGGAGCTCATGGTGCTCAGGAAGTTTGGTTTTAATAACCCTGGCTGCCCGCCCTCTCCCAGCAATCATAATAATTTGTCCTTGTAAGGAAACCCTGGGCATCTACCACAAAGGCAGCCAAGCCTGCAACCCCATGGCGGTCCAGTGAGGGGTGCCACATGGAGTTCCAGGACACTGCAGCCAGAAGGACAGAGCTGCCCGGTACACAGGCCAGGGGGTTTGGCAGACCCCGGTACACAGGCCAGGCTGTGAATGTGGGGGACGGGCCAGGGCCAGCAGGCAGGGTCTGGGTCAGCTCTCCCTTTCTTGCCCTGCCTGTCCTTCCCCGTCACGGCACCTGCCTGTCCTAACACAGCTCCTGGCCTTCCTAGCTCCTGGGTCCTCCTGTTCTCTCCTGGAATCCTCATGGCTGACAGATCTCGGGGCAGGGGAGGCAACCCTCGTGGCTGCCTCACTGTGCTGCTCACTCCGGCTCCATTTCACCTGTCCCCAAGGTGGGCAAGGGCAAGGGCCTCTTTAGCTGTCACCTCTGAGGACAGACGAGTCCTGATGTGGTAAGAAGTCCTGCCTGGTGGCTGTGCAAACCTGGGCCCAGGGCCAGCTGCAGGCCCCAGGTTGGCTGTGTCCCTGGCTGGCCTCGGGTGGCTCTACTGAGACCCCACTGGGCCCCAGGACAAGGCTTCTCATCACACTGAGACTGGGCACAGGGAGCCAGAGCCCCGGCTGCCCAGATGTGCGGGTGCAGCCAGTGGGAGGTGTCAGGGCCAGGTGTGGTAGGGGAGGGTTTCCCCGGAAAGTGACCTTTTCTGCCTTTTTGTCCATCTGATGGGTAGTGTGGGTGGGTAATTAAAAGCAGACATGTGTAACTTTCCACTGATATGTATAACTTTCAATCTCTGTTTCTTCAGTGTCTCCTGAACCGAAAAACTAAAAACCCATTGTGCTCACCCTGGCACCTGACAGAGGAGAAAGTACGAGGAGGACAAGCTCGAGACTCTTGTGCCTAAGAGGCTCATAATTCAAGGTGGACAACCCGTGTGAGAATGCACGTGCCACCACAGTGTGGGAGGTGGCTGGGGCTGCTCCTCAGCTTGCTGCCGAGACACAGGGAGAAATTCATAAACACACAGACTGATGGCTTAACCTTGGGCTTCCTGGCAGCCAAAGGAAGAGATGAAACAGGCTGTAGTACTTGATTCTCATTATCCAAAGACGACTGGTTCACTAACCTCAGGTACTGTGGCCGCTAAAGAACAGCCTCTTCGTGCTGATTTTGAGAGTTACTCATGGTAAATTAATAAGAGAACAAAGCCAACTAAAGAACAAGTGAACTGTGCTCCCTTTCCAAAAACACACCAAGCTTTGAACAGAGGAAGATTCGGGTGCTGCTCCCAGTCTGTTCCAACCACTGGCCATGGAATCCGAGTTGGAATCCTTCACATGGATTCAACTGTTTTGGTGCAGTTCGCTGGAACCACAACTGTTCCTTTCCTAGTTCATGAAAGAAAACCCCAGCCAAGGTGCGCTGGAGCACACTCTCAGGGAAGAGCCCTTCTCCAGGGTTCCTCGGAGAAATACAGTGGGCAGGGCCAGGAGGGACACCACACCCAAGGCTCCCTGCCTCCTTGATGCTCAGAAGGGCAGCCCGTGACCCCAGCACAAGACAACCATGAGACCGGTTTTGTGAGGCTGCACACCGCCTGTCTTCTGCCTCTGTCCTGGGGACACTGTCGCTTTCTCCACTCCTGAGACTCAAAACACAAACACGGGTCCAGCTGTGGTCACTCAGGGCAGTGGAGACCCAAGTTAGCATCCGCCGTGGCTGGAATACGCATTACTTCTCTTTTGTTGCCACCAGGGCTGGTGTACAGCAGACCCAGCCGTGTCGGGTCACCTTGGGTGTGTCACGGCTCTGTCCCTCTCAGGGGCCCCCAGGGCCCTGCACATGGAGCCTGTGCAAAGGACTTCCTGGCTCCTGGCTCCATGTTCCTAAGGGGATGGTCTTTTCTGCTGGGGACTACGGCAGCCAGAATGGGACCAGCAAGTTAAATCACAAGCAAAAGACAGGACTGGAGCCTAAATCTGAACCGTGCAGGCTTGGTTTTTCCTAGAGTGCAAAGTGCAAGTCCTCTTTCATCTCTCAAGGGCAGAAAGTGTTCAGCTAGACGCAGCAAAGGCACCAGCAGGAAAGAGGCAGGGAATGTGCCCACTGGAGCAGCGTTGAGACGGTGACATGCACAAGTTTGGGGACAATTGGCATGGGGCCCCCAGCCGGAAGCCCATGAGCTGGGAAGCCAAGCTCGTCAGGCAGGCATGATTACTCCCTGGTGGTGGTCGTGCTCCAATACCACGGGCACTGGATGTTATAACAGCTAAAAAGGGAAAAACATGTGCCATGCTGGGAGAAGAATGCCGCTATTTTGACAACCAATCAGGTATTGTCATGGGTAAGGTAAAAAAGCTTCGTGAGTATGTGGATAAAAAACACAAAGAGATGACGCACTGATCTACACTGTCTTGGTGGGTATCAGCTCTTGACTTAGGGCCCCTGTCCTACTCCCATCCTTGATCTGCTTGTCGTGATCATTGTCCTGTTGCCTGTAACACCCTGCCTTTGTTAGTTTGTTTCAAGCTTTCCCCAGTCTAGGTTACAAGCCCTCACCACCAAGGAGCAACTAGTCTTGGCCAAGACTCCAGGTACCAGCTTCTATCTACACGGGCCTGACCCATCATCCCAAAGATGACAACAGCCCCATCATGATGTCCCCTGTCAGCAGAAAGCAGTTTGAAAGAGTCGTCACTGCCATCAACAAAAAGACAGGAAGGATAGACATGCAGAATCCCAAAATGGCGCTGGCCAGGACACACACTCCTTTGTTCTTCAGACCCCGAGATAAACTTCCTACCCCTTTGTACATCCAGTCCCCTCAAGATATAACACATTGCCTGCCCATGTTAACTCTACCGCTAGACCAATCTAATAAAAACCCGTTCCCCAGCTCCCTCCTCCAAAGGTCCTTGCAATCTCCTATAACCCTCCCATGCCAGCAATAAGGATTTGTTTATCTACCTCTGTCTCTTGCACTATCTGGTGCCAAATCTAACAGTTTCAATTTTTTAAAAATTATTACAGTAAAAAATACATTGCCATGAATCTCCCTTGAAATCTTCCCCTCGCTCTGCATGCTCATTCCATCATCCTGGCTACTTTCTGCAGCAGTTCTGGAGTCCTCTTTCCTGAGTGTCTTCATAAGGTATAATCAAGAACACAGTGACTGCTTCCCCAAGCTCCCTCCATTGGAAAGGCAGCTTGTAAACACATAACAGTGTCTTCATCAACCTGGTGCAATGGATCTGCAAATGCGTGACTTCTGGCTCTTCCTCAAAGTCAAAATGATTTTTGAACCGACTGAAGGGCTTTTAAATTGATTCAGGGCATCGAGGCAGCCAGGACAGCCCAACTAAAGACCTTGAGGAAGGAGGACTCCAGAGCTGCTGCAAGAAGTAGAAAGGACAATGGGATGAACCTATGCAAAGTGGGGGGAGGATTCTGAGGGGACCCATGGAGGTGTGTCCTTGCATGTAACACATTTCTTTTACTTAAGCACACTGTATTTCTCGATCACGCCTCCTGGGTAGTGGGGGATCCTAGGCTCAGGGAATTCTACTCATAGGAGCTAGAAACCAGGACTCTGCCGCTGCTGCCCATGGTCAGGCCGGTCCTCTGCAGCAGCCCTGGAACTTTCCTCAAGGGCTGGGCTCAGGTCTTTGGGGTGGACCTGAGTCTCCACCAGGGCGATGGCCAGAACCCCAAGGGATGTGGAGAGGTGGGCAGAGAGCAGGCAAGCAAGGCGAAGCTGAGCCACGATTCAGAAAAGGCTGATTAATTTGACCTCTCCCTGCCCTCTGATTCTGAAGGTTTTTCAAAGACAGCCAAGCATGTGGCGGGCGGGCAGCCCAGCGCAGGGTGCGGGACATGGGGTGCGGCAGGCGGAATGAGCCCTGCCCCAGCATCTGGTCCGACTCTGGCTTATCTGGCCGATCCCAGTTGCGACACCATCCCGTCTGTGGCTTCACTGTTCATTATGAAACCATGTTTTACTTTTAAAACACAATAATGGTGGAACCAACCTAATTAGGCACCAAAACCAAAATCTCGCCATAGAGAGAGTTTTCTTTTCTTAACCCATATAGAGTTAAAATCAGATTATTGTTAAATCTGATTTGCCATAGGTTAAGAGCAAGGTATCAGCTTAAGCGTTTTAAGTGGTCCCAGCGACCTTGGGCAGGAAAAGCGAATGTCTTTAGGAAAAAATAACAGCAGAAAAGAAAACAGTGTGACTCCCAGGCAGGGGAGTGGAGACCTCCAGCCCAGCTCCCTGGCTCAGGGCTCACAGGCCTCCTGCTGTCCCGTCCTCCTCCGCAGAAATAGCCAATTAGCTCCTCGGATTTCCAAAGGCTTGGACAGGAACATGGCTGTCCTGCAACATGCACAGAATCAAAACCAGTGCACAAAACTTGCCTGATTAGTGCTAATATTTTGTAACTCACCCTGAAAACTCTGATTTCTTAATAGGAAGGAGAGCAAAATAAAAGGCCCCAACCCCTGTAGTTTGCTTGTCCTTGCAAACCTTTAGCTGAAAACCTGGCTTTTTTGCCCAGCGCCAGCCTACTTCTCAGCTAATTTCTGTCACCACACTCTGTCCCCAGGCCTCTGTGTCCCTCTGTCATGTGTTGAGCTCTCTCTGTCACCCTCCTGGAGCCTTTGCCTGGTGCCACCCCATGCCCTGGCCTGGTTGCCTGTCCCCTTCCTGGGTGCCACTGGGCCCAACTGCATGCAGGTGCCTGTGCTGGCATGATCCTACAATCCAACAAGCAGGCACGGGGCATAGACAAAGAGCTGAGCATTCAGAAGGCTCTGGAAGACTCGACCTAGGATGTGGTTCAGTGCTTGCTTCACAGGTAATATTGCTTTGCTGTGCCTTGGTTTCCTTATCTGTGAAATGGAGGCACCAATGTTGCAGGAAGGTGTGAGGAGAACAGGAAGATACAGGGCTCTCAAGGCATGCAGCTGCTGGCAAACCCATGGGTGCCCAGGAGGGGACACTACACTGATGGCACGTGATACGCTGCTCCTCCTGCTTTGCCTCCTGCCACACCAGCTGCTCTACTCCTGGGGCCCAGGGACCACTCTTCTCCCTGGTTCTCACTGCTCCAGATGAGCCAGTGCCATGGCCAACACCCAGACCAGCAAATCTGTGATGCTTCCAGAAGTGATTTGAGTCTCTGTTTCCATGAGCTCATGAGCATTGAGGCCCTGGAAGCTGGGACTGACTCAGCTGCCAGTGCAGACAGAAGCAGCTCTCGTCCCTACAGGGCAGAAGCCAATCCCGGAACCTGGGCTGTGCTCGGGAGGCCGGGCTGGCATCTTCCTGCAACCTTGCCTGCTTTCCAGCAAGAGCATTTGTCCCGCAGCCCGACTGTCTCCTGTCTCTGTCCTCAAGGAGTATGTATTTTGCTGTTTCAACATTTGGGTACCAATTTGCATAATAAAGCAAAAGAACCCTCCTGAGGAGCGGGCTCACCCCAGCCACCTGAGCAGCTGGGAGGGAAGTGAGCTGAGGGGCTCACGGAGTCCAACACAAAAAGCAGCTCCGAGGCCCATGGAGGCTGGAAGAGTTCAGGTCTGCAGCCTGGCCAGGTACAAGACACCGCAGACTCTGCGCTCGGGCCACTGGCCAGGCCCAGCCCCCTCCTGCCCGGAACCTCTGCTCCCCACCCTGAAAGGAGCTCTGTCTGCCGGTTTCCAGTCCCTGTCTCTTTAGTTCTTCCCACAGCAAGAACACAGTGGGACGGCAGGAAGGGGACCAGGGCTCTACAAACCCATCTTGGAATCCTGTGAACCAGGACGGTGGTTTACCGGAACTCCTGCCCCAAAGGCCTCCTGGGTTTAGACGCAGAGTCTGCCAAACTCTGGCCATGTCTATGTAGCGGGGCTACTGCAGGAGCAAGGTGACTGCACGGGCACAGGCACTGTCCTGAAGAACTAGGCTGCACACCATCCCCGCACCTGGATTTACCTGGGGGGCCAGGACACAGCATGAAGGTGGAAGGCCACCAGGGGGTTGGAGAGGGGCCCTAGGCGAGATAACAGCCAGGTCCCGAGAAGGCGTGGACACCACCAGCCTGAACCACAGCCTGGGGTGTGGCTGGGCTCGGGAAGTGCCCACCCCTGTGCACCTGTAGCTCCATCCATGGCCCTGGCATAGGGGACACAGCTGGCCTGGCTGCCACATCAGCGCTGGGCTGAGCCTTGACAGTGGCTGGGGCATGGGCAGGGTCCTGTCCTCCGGCCCGGGACAGATCTCCATGCTCTGTCACTGAGGTGAGACATGGTAGACAGGAATGGTTATGAGGGAAATGAACTCTGCTCCTGGTCCCTGAACGGCTCAGCAGGCCCTGAGTGGCTTTGCCTCCTACAAGCCACAGCGCCAAGGGGTGCCACCCAGCTGGTGTCCTCTCATCCTCACTTTGCCCAAAGGGCTCCAAAGACCTGCAGTGGACCAGAGCAGGATTGAGTTCTCCCCACGGACACCTGGGGATGCCTGAGACCCAGCAGGTGTTTGCCAAGGGCCTGGCAAGCTGCTTGCTCTGTGTCCTGCGTGGTCTGCAGGGGTTAGGAGGTGGAGGCCCGGGGCGCAGTCAGAGGTGGTAGGAAGACACTCCGTGCCCAGGCGCCCCGTCTTCCCCAAGGACAGGCTTCTGCTGGACAGGGCTCAAGGCGCCCCATCCCATCAGACCCCAGGAGCCCCAGGAAATTCCTCCCTGGCAGGGAGCAACAATAGGCTGAGAAGGAGTAGAATCATCTGCTTTGGGTTCAAAAGAAGCAAAATCAGACATTTAGGTGAAAGAAGAGTGACAAGGGCAGGAGGACTCAGGTCCACCATCTGGCATGTGGCCTGTGCCCAGTGTCTTGGTTAGATGACATGGTTGCCACCTTAGGTCGCCAGGGGGAGCCTGTAGAGGGCCAGGGTTGGATCCATGGTTGCCACTGCAGCCCCAGCGCCTGGAAGCCCAGGGCAGTGGGCGGTGGCGGCCCAGGCACGGTGGCTGGCGTGGGTTTGTTGTACAAACATCAGCTTCTGGGTCTCCTAGGCGGTCACTGAGCGGTAACAGGAGATGGTGGCCTCTCGCTTGACCTTTCACCCCTCTTTACTAAATAGGCCTAATTATTGCATTTGTCTGTCATTTGAGCCACAAATGACCCATTCATGTCGCGGCAGGGAGGCCGTCTCTGCCTGTCTGGGGGCGCTAATTGCATCCTTCAGGCCAAGCTGGCGGGAGCTGCCCGGCTCCGTACTTCCGGAAAAGGGACAGTTCCACTTCTCCAGGGTCAGGGACAGTGCCGCAGCCGCAGCCGGCATCCCCCAGCCAGGCCTGCCTGACAGCGATCCTCTGGGTGCTGAGGGAAGATGCTGTCTCTCTGCTGGGCCCAGCCTGGGCTCCTGGTCCACACAGTGAGGGAAGCGGCCCCCTTGGCCGAGGCTCCTTGTGAGCCAGGCCTGGCCTCCACACAGCCAGAGCACCTGTCCTGGCCAGCGGCTGTGAACAGGTTGATGTGGCCACCCTAGCCCCATGCCGGTGCACCTGGAGGAGAAAGGTGCTGGACACCTGGACAAGGGGCCACAAGAGGGGAGCAGCAGCATCCCCAGTGACCAGGGCAGGAGACAGCTGTGCCACAAGTGTAAAACAGGAGCTCGGTGACAACCTGAGGAGCGCAGGCTGCTTCCCTCTGCAGTTGGCCACGCTGACCAGCGCACTGATCAACCTCTCCTGCTCGTTGAGGCAATGTTTTCTACTGGGGGATGGGGATTCGCCCACCTCCCTTGCAGCTAGGGCTGGGCAATGAAATGGGAGTGAGTGTGGTTGGGTAGAACTTCTGAGAAACCTGCTTGGAAAGAGACGGACAGGTTCTGGGGCAGCCCTTTTCCCCTTCTGCTGCCCTGAATGGAAATGGAACAGCTGTAGCTCCAGCAATCATCTTGAGCAGTGAGGTGCCAAGGATGGTGCTGCCAAAGCTCAAAGAAATCTGAGTCCCCGGTGACTGTGAGCCACTGTACTGCTCTTGGACTCTATTTTAGAACTTGTTCAACAAAAGAGAAAAGTAAACCTTTGTGTGTTAAAACCACCATTATTTCATGGTTGGCACTAATGGCACCTTGTATCAGCACGTAGGAACCTGCCAGCATTGGGTGAGGTCACACAAGGTGAAGAAAGAATCCATTACCTGGCAGGCGCACGAGGCCTCCTGAGCAAAAGGGCAGAGCTCGCCTGTGTCACTCTTTGGGGGGCTGTTTGTTTAGACTTATCTTTCTTCTTCAACTATGTCTTCTTCCTCCGCAGTGACCGAACTCCTACCCTTTGCATATCTGACCAGAGCAAGGGAGGGTGGTATTCACTGTGACCAGCAGGAAATTTGTATCTATCATTTTACCCATTCTACTTGAAAATTTAGTGAAAATATACTATTTACTTACACATAAACCAGAAATACGGAATGAACAGTAAAAGGAAACTCAGGGTGAAGTCAGACATCAGATTTTTGGACTAGGAGCCCTGTACCGTTTATATATGTTCATAAATTCACCTCCCAGCTCCCTGGTGGCCAAAGTGAAAAGAGAGCATCAGGTAGTTCACAAAATTCAGGGCTTTTGCTGCCTGCTACAGCCTCCTGTTTTGAATCACAGAAAACCGAAACTATTACTTGGCTTGGGCACTGCCTGCCCCGAGTGGAAGCCTGAGCAAGGACCCCGGGATGGGTGGAGGCCACAGCAAACGCTGTCACTGCACTGCAGCTCAAGTCCACGTGCCCTAACCACATCCCTCTCTGCCGAGCCAGGGTGGGGCAGGTGGAGCTCCAGCTGGTAACCTGAGTCACGGCTGGGAAGAACAGGAGGAGGTGGCCTAAGGGCAAACCCTTGGGCCATAGATTCAAATCCGGCCACTTGCTTGCATCATGGCCTGGGTCAGGGACTTGGGCTGAGAGCGCTTGTGTTCCTCTGCCTTGGTTTCCCTTTCTGTGGCCTGGAGGTAAAGATGAAGCCTCCCAGCCGGTCCCTCCTCCCCATGCACCCCTGTCCCAGGGCCTCTGCCCTCCCAACTGTGTCTGCCGAGTTCCCGGCTGCTCTTGGCGGGAGGTGGGGCACCCTGACTCGAGGAGCGCTGGGTACATCGGGCGATTCCAGCGTCCACAGGGCCCCTCATGGCTCCCTCAGGCACAGGGGGGCCAGTGCCACAAGACACCTCTTCCCTTAGATTGCACCCTTCCGAGGGCTGTCATTTCACCACAGTGAGCTTTCAGGGGCTGACACTGGTACCAGCCAAGATCAGATGTTTCGCCCTGGAACTGCTTTGCTTTGTTCTTCACGGACTGGCAACAGAGCTCCACTGTAAAATATCCAGGACTCTCTTGGACTCTGGGCTGCTGGGTACAGTTGCCCAGGTTGCTCACTGCCCAAAATGCCTGGCTACAAAAGCAAGTGGGAGCTGGGAGCCAGTCTCTCCCCTCTCCCCAGGCTTCCCAACTGTCTTTGCGGGGAAGCACTCTGCACACAGATGCCCTATGGGGGACCAGGCCCCGTCTTTGCAGAGATCCTTCCTCCACCGATGGAAACATCAGAGGGAAAGCTTGTTGGACACTGTGGGTTCGGTGTTCCCTGGAGAGCAGGCTTTTACCTCGCCTCAGCCTGCCTTAGGGCTGCCACCACCTTGCCCTGCCTGTGCTGTTTTAATCCTCTGCCCTCCACCTCTGGTGCCTCCTTTGCAGCCACCCACAAGTGCACAACTGAGCTTTGTCACTGCCACCTGGGCTGACCAGGGTGTAGGGGACACCGGATGTGCATCTCTGCCAGCCATGCACCCGGTCATGTGGCTCTGAGGAGGCTTTGGCACTCTGACGCTGATGCCTGGGGCATCCCTGGTGTCCACACCTGGGCACTGCGTGCAGACAAAGGTGGGGAACGAGCCGCAATGACACGGAGGTGGGAAAAGCTCCCTGAACATTTAGGGGCAGAGGACACCCTGCCAGCCAGGTGCAACGACACCAGGAGGTGCTAGCAGTTGGGGCATCTGGGAGAGATGGGTAGGAACTCTTCGTATTCTCTTTGTAATGTCTGGAGCAAAACACGTACATGCACATACACATGCACACGCACACTGAGCCAGCAGCTTCCCACTGCTCCTACGGAGCTCCCTCCACACAGGCATGAGCTGCTCTGGCCTGGCACACTTGACACTCTCACCCTGCTCCCCCTACTGAGCTCGCCCCTCCTGTGTCTTGTCCCCTGCCAACCCGCTGATGTGAGCAGGACCCGCGCAGGACCCGTGGAGAGTGGGGCCAGCGCCGATTTACTCCTCAGAGGTGCAGTCAGGATGGCCCTGCCCTCAGGCGGAGAGCAAAGCCCTGGAGCTGTCAGATGTGCACACAGTGGTGTAAAGTGAGGCTGTGCCCTGGTGTGCAGGGTGATGGGTCAGCAGGTAGCCAGGGCCCACAGTCAAGAGTGAGAGGGCCCTGCAGGCTCAGTGAGACCCGAGGAGTTTGCCATCTGCCGCCCCTGCAGCCCTGCCAGTGGTTCATGCAGAAAAAAAGCAAAAGTTTCTGCCCAAAACCAAAGTGGGGGGGGGGACAGGGCCAGGAATTCTCAGAAACGTATCTGCTCCACACTTACCCGCTTACCCGGATAGTCTTTGCGAAGTTTAATCCAATTCCTTTCTCCAAACAACCACTCTGGGTCACTGGCAACAGGAGTCAAGCACTAGGCTAGTGACTCATAGCCTGGGAATGGCCAGTGCGAGGCCTGCAGGGAGGATGTTACCGTAATTCTCTTAATAGCCATCGGCAAACCAGAAACATGGAAACCCTGAGCTCAGGGTCCTTCACTCACTCTCCTGTTAGCGAGTTGGGGCCCAAGAGCTAACGGCCACCTTGTGTGCCGAGGGCACTGCGTTCCAGTCAGCTGGGGACATGTCCAAAACCACAGATGCTTCATGACTTTTAGTTTATATTCCCACCCTCGGGTTCTTACACCAGTGATATAATACGTTGCCTGCACATGTATCGCTGATTTATTTCACTTATGAGTATGGACTCCAGTTTTGTCCACTTGCCTACAAAGTTCCCAAAATTGTCTTTCTTTATAGCTGAATAATCTGTTCAAAAACAGAGAACGGATGGGACGAAGGAAAGGAGAAAAGAAAAAGACAAAAATGTATGTATGTATGTATAGAGGAATATATATGAATATACATATGTGCAGGAGGGCTAACATGGTTCTACTATTGTATTATATCACTTAATGCTAAGCAATAATCGAAGACAGGATATTAGATTAATAGTGTATATCT